>CM022761.1:19379114-19671614 GCA_012411365.1 Ameiurus melas | reverse complement strand
TCCCAAGGCCATGCAATGTCAGCCAGGGTTGTGTGCTTCCAGTAGAGCAGGCCCTGGGATCTTACCCAGACATCTGTCGGCTAATGGATCAGACATTGGCTAAGATGTAAAAATTCACATCCGCATCATTATAATACCACAGCAGGTTGAAAATATAACGCTTCAGACATGCAGACAGAGCCTGGAGTGGTATGCATGCTTCAAGCTCATGACAGCACAAGACAAACTGCACCCTCAGTAGATCACATTAGCTTGATAAAGAGCAGTGGGCAGCCTTGCTCAATGCATGGAATTATTTATTGTGAGTTCTAGTCCATTCTCATTCTGGGACAGCATTGTGCAGAGGCGCTGAAAAGTCTGTCTTATGGCAATACATTAGTCAACAACTTTATCTTTGTGCAACAGCACTCTCCTTGTCGAGAACCAATATTTCAAACTCCCACATTGCTACCCCAAAAGCGAGGGCACATCGGAATTGACAAGTATCTCAAGATTGGGCGAGAGCTGGCAGGGCATAAATGATGTATTAATTTCCCCATACTCTTGATAAGAACACTATGGAGAGAACCACTATGGTGCACTCATACCAAGCATTGTGTTGATATGATAAATCTGGCCTGTTGTCTGCACTCTAACAAATGTGGATATCCGAAATTGCTAAATAATGTTTACGGTTCTGAAACTTTTATTCGCTGTTCATTCATGACAGCTTTTCTCTGCTCTCACACAGACAAATCAATAAACCTACAGCATTTTTTCAGAACATATTCAAGCATGTATTCATTCATGGCTCAAAACCTAAGGTGTATTCAGAAGGACGTTTTTGTATAAATATTGTATAAGATGAAGTGTCGTTTTCAGTTAAATGCTGTATTAATGATAGATAGTATCATTATTATTATTTATTATTGTCAGCTGAGGGCAACACAGACACACGTGAAATCCAAGCCAATGACATAACAGGGAGGAGACATGACAGAAACATAAACAAACACATGTGTCCAAATGTCACAACTGTCAATAACGGAAAAGCAGGTACTTAGAGCATGCTGCTTCAAGGGAAATCATGACAATTACACGACAACATTGTTGAATATTCAAATCTGGAGGATTTTGTTAAGTTATCTTAACATTAAAAGGCTGGTTTGGGCATTACCATATAGCTGCTATATAATAATTGATAACAAGAAATAACTTGTTTCGCAGATGTTCCACTAAATTAAATGTAAAAAATAAATTGTTAAAAATTGTGCTGTTGTTGAATTAAAAATTGTTAATGGTCACAAATTGCTGTCTAATAAGAGGAATAAAACACTTTTTTTACATGCTTTTATTGAAAACTAATCAACTTGTGGTGGTTATGGTCATCTCACCACTGATTATTTAACTATAACCACACTACCAGTCATGTTTCATTCCTTACGTAGCCATTAGCATTGCCTTAATCTTGAAATAAATCCAGATCTATTTTAAATCTTGTTGCATTTCTACTTAATGTGCTACTGCATTGTTAACAGGTTTTCATGCAAATCTCAGTGGTATTATTCAACAGAGCAATTTCATGTTGTCTTAATGAGTCAAAACTAAAATGCACTGTACAATTTACGATTCATTACCATTTTCTGACATAACTGTAACCCCCAAAAATATCTTAAAACTACTTCTCTTCTCAAGTCCTGCAGCTTAATTGTATGTTTTTCAGGCAGTTATGGGAAGATTATTTCATCATGAACTTGCATCTACCATTCCTGAAAGAGTGAGCTTTGTCTGTCTATATGGAGAAATCGCATTGCTGATCATGACGATTTCATTCCTAACAAATGTAATGGCACAATGACAGCTCAATAGCGATCAGGGAATACTTAGGTGGGAATTATGCTGTGCTGGCTGGCCCTCAAAAAGCACTTTGTTATTTGTGAAACATACCTCTGGGTCACTCCCTGCTGAGAGTGCTAGCTTGACACATTGCTTTCTATTAAAAGAAGAAAAGGGGCGAGGTGTGTGTTGGCACTTAATGAATCTCACTGATCAATAACAGCAACTCTGCTTCCATGTCATATTACTCAGTGCTGCTTGAAAGCACTGTAGCTCACTGAAAAGATATTCCACTGCTACAGAACTCTTCTTAGCCTTCACATTCTTTTCAGTATTTAGCGACTGATGTCCCATCTCTTTCGTATGTGTATTTTATTACACCCAATGTATTTTCATGTTATTAATTAGCTATGTTTAGTTAATATTTTATGATGTAAGGAGTGTGTGGAAACAGGGATGTGCATAAATTGGAGAAGGAGGGAATGTGACATGGGTTAAAATCAACTTTTTGTTTACAATTTACAATTTAAAATTGTTGTGGATTAAAATGAACTACAAATCTCTATTATATAATATATATAATATATATAAGATATTTATAATATAAATATCTTCTTAAATTAAATTAAATACTCGGAGAGTGCACTGTGATTACAGGGTAGAGTAGTGTACTCAGAGTGTGCCAAGTGATTACAGGGTAGACCAGTGTACTCGGTGTGTGCAGAGTCATTATATCGTAGAGTAGTGTACTCGGTGTGTGAAGAGTGATTACAGGGTCGAGTAGTATATTCGGTGTGTGCAGAGTGATTATAGGGTAGAGTAGTGTATTCGGTGTGTGCAGAGTGATTATAGGGTAGAGTAGTGTACTCGGTGTGTGAAGAGTGATTATAGAGTAGAGTAGTGTACACGGAGTGTGCAGAGGGATTATAGTCAAGTGTATTCAGAATGTACAGAGTGATTGTATTGTAGTGTATTCAGTGTACAGTGTATATATGGTCAGTATATCTAGCCAGTCAAGTGTGTCTCAGTGGCCTGAGCTAAGAGGAGGTCACTGGAGCAGGAAGTGAGGGATGGAGTACATAATGTTTGCAAGCACGATGGGGCAGTACACCGTGAAGACAGAATGTGTGTGTAGGGCCCACTTGGAATAAAACCCCACTGAGGCTGGAGCTGCCAAGCTCTCAGTTGGAAGGCCGACAAGAGACAGCACGCCGCGTCGCTAATCAAACCAGGCTGACGTGATGCTCTAGCTCAAAGCCCAAAGTCTCGTTATATCCACCTCCACTCATCCAGCATTTGATTTTTTTTAAAAACAACAACTTCTTGGTAAGCAAAAGGGCATGGACAGCAGAAAGTGTTCCTGCAACACACCTCAGTCTGGTTGCTTTTCCCAGTGGCAGTGTACCTGAGCTCAGCTTATCTACTGTGAAAATATAATGTACTGCAGTCTTCCATGGAAGAATTACTGACAGTGTTCAAATTATACCGAAATTCTCAGGGGGTTACACATGGAGTCAATGTCGGACCCATGTCATTTGTTTGATGACGTGAAGACTTGAAAAACAGAAGGTTATATCAGAACTCTCAAAAAGTTACATTTAGTTTCAAAACTTATGACTTTCCAATGTGGCATACTATTTCTTCTATTTCTTGGTAGAATAAACAATGTGAGAACTGTATGAGAATAGGGAGTCCCCTGAAACCCCCTCTCACCCCAGAATTTAAAAGTGAGAGATAGGAAAGAAACAGAGTTTTTACAGAAACCCACATGGACATGGTGAGAAGATTCAAAACTCTCCACTCACAGTAACTGGAAGCGAATCCCAGACACTGAAGCTGTGATGTATTAACACTACCTACTGGGCCAGCATGGCCCCTGCCTACCAGTATCTGATGCTTACACATAAAATAATAGGAAACATAAAGTACTTATTTAGTGTTCTAAATATCCATATCTCGATCTGTATATTTATATAAACTCTATATGTTTTTACTTTTTTTCTTATTAAATTTTATCCCTACCACTATTCACTGGAACGATTGAGGAAAAAGCCAGTAGTAGAAATGCCAGTGCTGACAGAATGATTTTTCACATATTCAATATTTCCTAAAATATAAACTTTCTAATAGCCTAATTTACACCACCGTGATCAGGACCAGGTCTTTTCTAAGGATGAATTAATGTACTCTTTTAATGGCTGTGGTCTTTGTTGTTGTCTCACATGAAAGTAAAAACCTCCCACTCACATAACCTTTTAGATGCTTCCTGATGTACACTTCTAGATACTCTGTGAACCTTTATATATTTCTGGCAAGCATTCTGAGAAAAACAAATAGTGCATCTCCTATTCATTTGTATTGTGTTGTATTTGTAGTCTTTCATTCAGAATAACGTATTTGTATTCAGTAACATCCGTGCTACAATATAAAGATATATATAAACTGTGTGAGTGACTGTGTATGTGCAAGCTGTTATGTGTGAAATAAATACAACATTTAGTAGCTAATCAGACAGGAGCACAATCTTCATTATGTTCCGACAAGCAATAATGATGTATGGTTGTGTGATGCCAAAGGGGAACATTGCTAGTGTAATAACAATGGTATTTAAAATGACAAAAATTATTAAATAATCTCATTCATAAATGATAATTGTCAGTATTCACTGTTACCTCTTAAAAACAAAATAATCAGAGATCCTTTTCTCACTCACCATTTTCAGCAGCAAAAAAAATGATCTGAGATGACAAACATGTGGGTGTATCTCAAGAATGTTGAAGCCTTGGAACTTGGTCTGTTTGAGCAGAGTGTACAGATAAAGAGGTGAGAGAGCTGGATAGACTAAAGGACTAAAGCACCGCTACATCACTCGCTTTAGGTAAAACAATCAGCAGGTAGTCAGGCTGCATTGTGGGTAATGTAGGTAACCAATAACCAAAGTAAAAATAGACCAGTATGTGGATGAAAGATGTTTAAGATAAAAAACATCTACCCATTGCTAGTTTATTACTCCGAAGGGCACACGTTAATTATAAAGATTAATACGCAAGTTGTTCAAGGCGGATTTCTCCTATAAAGCTAATGACTGTTAGAGAGCTACTTTTGGGCCCTTGATCAAGACTTTTAGCATAAACTCCTTAGAATTTCATTATAGTCTGCCTCACTTTGGGAAAAAAAAACATCCACTAAATGAATAAATGAAAACAACAGCATTACAGCAATATAGCAACATTTAACAGAATCATTATTTGTTTAGGCTAATTAAAAGAGCAACAGAATCTAATAGTGAAATTAAGAAACTGTCACCTTTTTGTTATTTCAGGCTGAAAACTGGCAAGACAATACTGGCAGCACAGCCATGGGTTATAGAGCACTTGCAATATGTGCCCTTTCAGGTGGAAGGGTCAGATTTGAAGGAAAGTGCATGAACAATCTCTGCCAGACATCATTTCTGTTACGAGTTGGAATTCAGAACAATAGTTCACTTTACTCTTATGCAATTCTACTATGCACATGTTTCAGCTGTGAAAGGCTGACAAGACAGAAGAGAAAACAGTAAAAATAAATAAATAGATAATAATAAATAAATAATAGACCACAAAACAAAAAGTTTGTGGGCTGCCCTCTGGAAAATATTTGAGTGAATAGACTGAATTTAAGAAGCCTTGAAATGCACTGTGAAAAACATGTAGAGGAACCACAAGAAATAATATTTTATGTTTGTTACTCAGTGCATGAATTCTGTATTTATATAAACCTGTTCTGATTTGTCTACCACACTTTTTTTTCTTATAATTCTGAGTATAAGACATAATATTGTGGTACTGAGTTGTCTGAAAGCAAATAAATGAAACAAACAGATCAGGTATAAGGATATAATGTACTTAAAAGGCAGGACTGATTTGACAGTGTCACATTTTGTTCTGTAAATTGTACAGGCATGTCTATAAAATCCCCACACCATGTTGTCCGTTTCCCTCTATTGACTGCACTTCATGATTAGATGACAGCGGTTCTGTGTCAACATGTGTCACTTGGCAAAAAACAAATTAATCACATACAGTATGTCTAGTTGAAAAAGGAAAAGGCTCCAGAGGAAGCTCTATATTATTGCTGCAGAAGGAAATATCATGTGGAAGACTCACATATATTTTTTCTTCTCATCCAGCTATACACTGAAAAAACACAGGATAATGACATCTACAGAAGTGGCTGGGTTTTGGAAATACAAATTAAATTGTCTGTCATGGACTTGAGCTGAATCCCAGTGTTCAGGGAGTCACTATTGAAAGGTGTAAATGCAATCTCTTTATCAGAGGACCAATTTCACTGATGAAAAGCCAAATGTGCTCAGAGAGGAATCAGTGGAATGCCCACATAGAGTTGATCTATTCAGCAGATGAAGAGTGCTTGATTTGTTTAATCTGTGGCTTCCCAAGTTCAGCAACAGAAGATGTACTTACAGCACATTATGCCACACACACAGTTCTAATTAAGAAACATGTTGGCACACACGATGGGTTTGATTGAGTTTTGCTGTGTTTCCAGGGCACACATAGCCTGCATCTCAACTATTTATTAGTTAGATCAAAATAAAACGGCTAAATTGTCTCAAAGAAAAAAGAAATCAATTATTCTTCTCTAGAATTGGTTATCAAAGGAAGAATATGTTTGTTGCAAAATAAGCAGTCAAGTGATGGAGATGTGATTATTAGGGCAGTGTCGAGTAAAATAATTGATAACATTAAAGTCATTAGTCAGTAAAGTGCTCTTACCTCTTCCTGCTGACTAAAAAACAATATCCCAGAGCACATGAGAGCCATTTTCTTAGCTGTAATGACTTATTCAATTTTTCTGATAGACCGTCATTATGCTGTAGAGTATCTTTACTCCTCTTGTTCAAAATCTAACTTTTAGAGGTGCCTGACTGTCAGCGGTTTAAAATCCCATCTCTTCTGTTCGAAATGTCAACAGATATGTTAATTGGAGAATTGGAGACATGTGGGTAATATATAATGTAAAAACAGGGTCAGCTGGAATAAATGATCTAGGAGGACTATACTCTTACTCGCTTTCAAGGAAAAAATACATACAAATAAGGCTAAATCTTTGGCTTATTATTTGCCAAAGCACCACCAATTGTGGTAAACTGATACTTATACACAGAATAGTTTGAAGTAGGCTGGGGCTGATTTCTTTCTAGCCCAGATTGTAGATTCATGCAGCTTATAGTTGATAGCTATGTCAAGGAATTACACTTGGCGAAGCAGTCCCTAGATTTAAATCTTTAGAAGAGAAACCTCCTTTTAGAAATAAAAGTAAACATTCTCTCACTAAAGTACAAAGGGATGACTTGAAGGGATAACAGAACTAACTGTACAATTTTTGCCAATGAAGGTTCAACACTAATGGTTTCATAATTGTAATGCAGAGATAGTGATAGCTAGTTCATTTTATTTGACTTTAATTTTTTTTCTAGCCCTCAATATCATAAACAGTGTGAAAACTGTGTGAAAATATCTCATCTCATAAATCATGAATCTCATAGTGGTTTTAAGTGACTAAAGTCTTGAATTTGCCTTTCAATTATTTTATCAAAGCATGACTTGACCAATTACAGTCTATTTCATTCATTCATTCATTCATTCATCCATTCATTCTATTTGGAGCATATCATTGGGCTTAGATTAACTAATTGTTCTACAATTTTAGGCCACTTTGATTTAAAAAGTAGCTTAGCCCTGAAGATTTTCCATTTTAAAAGTGAAAACAGGGGGAGAAAGTGGTGTTAATCTTAATATATCTACTCACACAGTGCTGTAGGTCATTTAGTATGCACCAGAGAACTGTATATGATCATCTTGGCCTAGAATAGTCATAATGCAGGAGAGAAATCTGAGCTCATCTGCCGTTAATCAAAGCTGTGTGCTGAGGCAAGTGATCCCTGGACAGAGAAGAGCAAGTGCTGGCCATCAGCACCTCCAGCCAAACATAGCCATCCTGGGTGTTCTTTGTATGTGTCAGATTGTCTATTTTTATCGTCGTATTCCCTGTTGTATGCTTGAGTCCACACTACTTGTCACAAGCTACCCCATGTCTTGGTCTCCGGTTTCCAATTATCAGTGTTAAACTGACTCCTGGCATCTGGAACCTCTGAGATCAGGGACATTTCATGGCACGAATGTCAGGCTTGTGGGCTGTGGCCACAGTGTATGCCACGCATTTAGTGTATGTCACACTCTGAGTGTTAGGCAGTATGTAATTACCTCAAAAACCATCTGCTGTGGATTTAGAGTTAGATTTTTCTAATATAAGGAAGGAATATAACTTTGAAGAACGCATATTTTGCATATTTTATGGCATATTAAAGCAGCATGTTGTTTTTACATTTACTGAAGTAATAAACACACTTGATGAGCCCAGAAGCTGACAATTTCACATGACACATATTGGGTTTTAATTTGACACTTGTTACTTGTTATTACTTGTTATTTTTTTAACATTTAAGAACCATAATTTAAAAAAAAAAATTTTTTGTTTGCTGTTGGTGCTATTTTGTCACATTTGGCATCAAGTACAGTAAAAACCATTAAAGGTCTGAAAACATATCCTAATCTGTCCAGAAGCCGATTGGCTGAAGGATGGAACAATAATTTCCTGGTCAGGCTTAAGGGGGATTGTATTAGCAGGAGAAGAAAGAGGAACAAGGCACAAAGTGGAATGGGGTTTATGTCCGATGGAGGGTGCTTGATCCGGTCTGCAGGTCACAGCTATTCCATTAAATCTGCCCTCAGTCAGACGGCCACATGACTCACACTTCTACCTTCATGGTATGGGATGAAATATTGAATTAGAAGCCAAACACACAAAAACACATGCTAATCTTTTAAGAGTAAGTAATCATATTGAAGTATTTGGAGTTAGATATGCAGATGTGTGGATATTTGTTTCATTGTGTACTTTCTAAATGATTCTGAAAAGACCTGCCACTTTATATTTCTGACAAAAAGGTGTTTGGGCCTTTATTTTATTTTATTTTATATTAACTGAAAATAAACATTTTATATTTGAATAAATGGCAAATCATAGAAAGCAAGACCTTTTACACGCTAATAATTTACAATAAATAAAAACAACAATAACAATAATAAGTAAAAATAATACTTGTAATAAAGATACTACTAATAATAAGAAAAAGAATAAAAACAATAATTATTGATTGCTGTAGTTGTATATTCACAGCAGTGTTTTTTCCCCCTTGTTCTGAAAATGACGTGTTTTAGACATTTTAAGGAAATAGCAGAACTGCATATAATGGAAGACAGCGTCTTGTTGTAGCTGTATCATGTGGTATCTTCAAGTTACAAAACAGGTGTGAATTTAACATTCTTCACCAGGAACATGGAAGTGGTTGATAATGTAGGCCCTTAATCACTATAAATAGTTCTAAATCAAGTGGGATACACTCACAAAAAACACACTGGTAGTGTTAAACTGTGATTGAGAGACCTTCTACTACACTGGGAAACAGCTACGACTTGTACAGGGAAATTACTGCAGTTTTTTTAAGCCTCAGCTCAGAGAGCAACCCCTTTTAAACAATTAATAACAGACTAGAGATCAAATGACACCATCAAAACCTGCAAAGTTCTTAAGCCTTAAAGGCAAGCAGAGGTTCCTGGTGAGTCAAGTTTTATCTGAATCGATGCTTGATCCTGTTTGATTTAAACAGCTTAAGTGCATCTGACTTTCTCCTAGAGTCTGAATTTTAATCTCTGCACAGGTTTCTTTCTGCTAAGCTTTTTAACATCTGCTGCTTAAGCTTTTCAGCAGATTCACTCATCAGGCCTATTCATTCAGCACACACACTCATGCACATACACCATACACATTTGCATGAGCACATATGCACACACAGACAGAAAGTAAAGTAGCAGAATTACAGACATGCCACCTTGTGGTAGGGTACAATCTAAAATGCTGCTGTTGAGGTACAAAACAACCTATTATATATGTGTGTGTGTGTGTGTGTGTGTGTGTGTGTGTGTGTGTGTGTGTGTGTGTGTGTGTGTGTGTGTGTGTGAAAAAGTATTTCTGAGTTCTTCTGTTTTTGTGTATATCTCATACAAATTAGTTTAGATCGTCAAATGAAAGTCAACATAAATCAAAGGCAACCTGATTTAGACAACAAGTTTTTATTTATTTCATTATTTTTAGCAATTATCGCCCATGTGAAAAAGTAACTGTCCCCTTACACTTAAAATCTGCTTATGCCACCTTTAGCAGCAATAACTGCAACCAAACACTTCCGATAACTGAACCAAATTTTGGCCCACTCTTCTTTGCAGAACTGCTTTAGTTCAGCCACACTGGAGGGTTTTCGAGCATGAACTGCCTTTTGAAGGTTCTGCCACAGCATATCAATTGGGTTCATGTCAGGACTGGGTTCAAAGTCAAAGTCAAAACTTTCATTTTGATATTTATATAATATCAATTATATGTTTATATTCTACTTTTGAATCATCAATCTATGGAATATTCTCCCAAAATGTTTGAGGGTTATCAAGGTGTGTTTTGACAAAATTAAATAACTTTAATGATCTTCTGTGTTAGCAGGGGTTTTTGCCTCACCACTCTTCCATGGATGCCCAGTGTCTTTCTGATAGTGGAGTCATGAACAGTGACCTTTATTGATGCAAGAGAGACCTGTAGTTCCTTCGATGTTGTTCTTGGGTATTTGGTGACTTCCTGGATGAGTAGTTGCTGTGCTCTTGGAGGCATTTTAGAAGGCCGGCCACTTCTGGGAAGGTTCATTACTGTGCCGAGTTTTTCCATTTGGAGATAATGGCTCTCACTGTGGTACTATAGAGTCCCAGAATAAGACATTTTAACCAACTGCATGCTGTTGAAAAGATCTATTTAAGTGTTGATTTGATTGAACAGGGTTTACGGTAATCAGGCCTGGTTGCGGCTAGTCCATCTGAACCCCATTATGAATGCTGTTTTGTAGATCTGGGGAATTAGTAACTATGGGGGCCTTTACTCAGTTTGCCTTTGTTTTATCTTAGAGATTTCATTTCTGAAACAATGTAGTATGAGTATTCACAAAAACACATACATACACACACACACACACACACACACACACACATATATATATATATATATATATATATATATATATAACTGTTTTTATTTCCAGCAAATCTCTTACAAAGTGTAAATATTTGTATTAACATAAAAACATTCAGCAACTAAGACATAAACTAAACAAGTTTCATCACAGACATGTGATGAACAAAAAAATGAATAATGATTCCCAGAACAGAAGAGGGGGTCAATATCAAAAGTAGCAGTCAGTATCTCTGGCCTCCAGCTGCTTTAAGTACTACAGTGCATCTCATCCTCATGGACTGCATCAGATTTGTCAGTTCTTGCTGTGAGATGTTATTCTACTCTTCCACCAAGACATTTCAAGTTCTCCACCACGTCTGGGGGGGACACATGGTTACATGTAATTTTCCACTGCAAGGGTGATCAGCTGTCCTTCCTTTCTCCCTGTAGCACTGTCTTAGGCGTCTTACATCACAGATATTGCAGATTATTGCTATGGCCACATCTGCAGTCTTCATGATTCCCTGCAGCAGGTCTATCGCATGTTCACACAGTTGAGCAGGAACCCTAGGCATCTTTCTTCGGGTGTTTTTCAGAGTCAGTTGAAAGGTCTCTGTAGAGTCTTAACGCTCTTACCTCGTTTGGCCAAAAAACCGGCTTGCCCGTCTTTGATCTATTCCCGTAAGGATGATATAACGGCTTGGTCGTCTATGCCAAATACCCGTAAGGCCGATAAAGCGGTCTTACAGTGTAAACGTTATCCCCATAATTCCGGTATACTGGCATTACTTTGCTATGATTCCTTACTTATTTAATTATTATTTTTTGACCCGGAAGGTTGATGACGTCATGAGGTCATGACGTAATTACGTTATTATGCTGTCATTACAATGAAGCTGATCCAAGCGTGAATATTGGTGTAATAGTAGAAGTGAACTAAAAATGCCAAACGCGAAAAGCTAATTGTGTTCCAGCTAAAGTTACACCTACAGTGAACACAGGTACATCTAAAACAGTGGAAAAAAAAGAAACATACACAGTTACACAGGCAAGAGCGAGGATTCTAGATAGTGACAGCAGTGAAAGTTCAGGCGATGTTGAAACCGAAACCGAAACTGATAGTGATGCAAACTCTCCTGATTCAGACCCTGATCTGTCTTCATCTTCAGCATCATAATAATAATAATAATAATAAACTTTATTTTATAAAGCAGCTTCTCAAAGTACTGTACATAAAAAAACACAAATCACAGAATTAATAAAAGTTAATTAAAACAAATAAAACAACCGTAATAAAAAACAAATATAAAACAATCAAAAAGATATCAGGAATTAAATGTGAGTCTAAAAAGTTTGTCTTTAAAAGAGCTTTAAAAATGCCAAAGGACTGAGCTTCCCTGAGTTCAGGGGGAAGAGAGTTCCAAAGTGATGGAGCGCAGACAGAAAGCCCTGTCACCCATAGACTTAAGGCGAGTTGGTGGAACCGTTAGTAGATTATCCTGTGAGGAGCGCAGTCTGCGATGTGGGGTGTACGGGATTAATAAGTGAGTTAAATATTGTGGAGCCAATCCGTGCAATGCCTTGTATGTTAACATCGTGATCTTAAAATCAACCCGGAACCTGACCGGGAGCCAGTGTAAGGACTTCAAAACAGGATATGTTCATATCTCCTACTTCCCGTCAGGATCCGGGCGGCAGAGTTCTGAACATACTGCAGTTTGTTAATTGCAGTTTTAGAAACTCCAGCTAAAATGGCATTGCAGTAATCCAACCGTGTGACAACGAATGAATTGATCAGCTTTTCAGCGACAGATAAGCTTAGCATTGGTCTTAATCTGGCTATATTTCTGAGGTGAAAAAAGGAGGTCTTCACAGTGTTCTGAACAAAAAAATCAAAACTGCGGTTAGTGTCAAAAATTACACCAAGGTTCCTCACCTTACTTCGGAACACTAGAACAGAGCCATCAACAGATAGAGACAGTGGAGCCGCTTTGCGAATCTGATGACGGGAACCTATAAGCATGACCTCAGTTTTCCCACTATTCAGGTACAGAAAGTTATTATTCATCCATGTTTTTACAGTATCTCAGAAATATAGCCAGAAAGAAAGCGAACATCAATGCTTTCACCAGATCTTGAGTGAATGTAGATTTGGGTATCGTCAGCATAAAAGTGATAATGGAGGCCAAGTGTTCACAGCAGATGCCCAAGTGGAGATAGATAAATATTGAACAGTAGAGGGCCTAGAATTGAACCCTGAGAAACACCAGTGAGCACCGAGCAAGTGTCAGATCTAAAGCCACCAGTGCGACTGACACTGCAGGGGTTTGGAGTCATAACGTGACCATCTCTGTGCATTCGTGAAAACATTACTTGCTGGTCTGATTATCAGCAGAAACTTGACTTTTGGTGATAAAATGCATTTATTTATTTATTATTTACTTGAATTTATTCAAAGGCATTGACCACGCTGATGCTCGTATGGTACTTCTAAATGAGTAGAAGGATTTTAGCAAGCTTTTTTTTCATAATTTCTCTAGTTAAGAATTATGCTCTAAGTGGAGTAAAAACACTGAATTGCTTCATTTTCAAAGTAATATTACACAAATACATTATTATAACTAAAAATTTTTAAATTAAAATGTTGATTTTGGCCCAGGAACTCAGGGTTGGCGTGCTGTTTCTCTGGGGAATATAGGGTTATGGGACATAATACTGTGGGAACTTAGGGGTAAGAGGATTAAGTTACTGTAACTGTAACCTTAATCACCTCACCTGTAAACTGTTAGTGTCTTAAGGACTGTTCCCAGGTGCATGTGCAATAATTATTTATGATTCATTGAACAAACATGAAAAACTGTTTAAACCTTTTACAATAAAGATCTGTAAAGCTTATTAGGATTTTACAAAATTATCTTTAAAATACAGTCTCCTGAAAAAGGGATGTTTCTTTTTTTGTTGAGGATATATATATATATATATATATATATATATATATATATATATATATATATATATATATATATATATATATATATATATATATATATATATATATATATATATATATATATATATATATATATATATGTTTCTGACTCTACCTTTGCATTTAGTATTTTAATAATAATGATGGTGTCTTTCTACTACTAATATCAACAAACAGTTTTACTCCGATAGTTCCCATACACAGTTACAACAAACATGTTACTGAAAATAACATAATCTTTAACTGAACACTAATAATTGGAAGGTCACCATGCAGTTATTTCCTACGTGAGTGCCACTATGTTTTGACCCAGTGTTTGGCTAGTAGAATTGCTCTCAGGGTTAGACAGAGGACACTTTCACAGTGGTTAATAGGCAGTGCTGGGCTCAGTGAAACAGAACCAAGACTTCATTTACAGATCCCTTAGGTAACACAGTGCTGAGGCCAGAGAACAGGGGAGAGCGAAAGGGTGGAAGAAAGGGCAGGCGGTCAGCAACAGCCTCTCTGTGGACTCAGAAAAAATCTGGCCTCAGAATACACAGCGAGAAGCAAGAAACGAGTTAGTTAATGTTGCTCTAGGCATGAGCACAAACTCATCAGTGTAGCTCATTACTTCATTAATCTCCACTCTTTGAATTCTCATATGTAACTGAAAGTTTAAATTGAGCAGACCCCATTAGGTTAAAAATTTATCTTTATTGACTTTCACTTATATAGTTCAGTTATATAATGCGCTGACATGTTTATATATATATATATATATATATATATATATATATATATATATATATATATATATATATATATACAAATACAATACAAATACACACAATGTATGTGTGTGTGTGTGTGTGTGTGTGTGTGTGTGTGTGTGTGTATAGTAATGAGTACTTCAGGTTTTCCTGAACCAAAAGTAATGTTATAGCATTTTACTAGTCAGGTTATCCTAAAAGTGCAATTTAAAATTGCATTTAAAGATCTCATCTCTTTCTCATCAGATAAGACTAAAAGCATACATTGCATTTAATCATGAGCCTTATCATCATCACTTCAATCAACTGATTTCTGTCCACACTAAAGTTTTATATTAATATCGTTATTAATGTACAGAGTGAGTAAGTGCTCTTCTCTGTTTTTTATGATGAAGGCTATAAAAATGTATCAGTTACTTTTCCAACCAAAATGCAGAAACAAAATTTTATGTCATTAAAGATAAACAGAAGCAAGTGCAACAGTGCAATATCTCCAGAAGAACTACATTTATATTTACATCTTTTAGCAGATGGCTTTTATCCAGAGCAACTTACATAAGTGCTTTGAGGTCTATAAAAGCACATCCTCATGCTAGTTCACTAGGTCAGGGGTGAAGAGTACTATCCATCTAAAAACCATGTTGGATATGTTAGTACAGTATGAAAAGAAAATACAACTCAAGGTTTTTTTCCCCCTGCAGGTTCTCCAAGATCTTACCGCCCAATTTTGACTTTATTTAGTCAAATGCTGTTTACTGCTCTTTATCGTAACATTTTCATTGGAATAGCTATTGCATTATTTTTGAGGGCATCTTTGCTTTACAGCATTCATTCCAGGTGCGAAGACTTTTGAACAGTACCGTATATTATATTATATTATCTACTTGTCACCTCCCAGAAACATGCCAGTAAGTGGATTGGCTATGCTAAATTGCCCCAAGGTGTAAATGATTGTATGTGTATGCTCTTTGCAGTGGACTAGTGTCTCTTCCGGGTTTTATTTCTGCCTCTGCAGCCTCTTCGACCCTAACCAATATACAATGGCTACTGCAGATGAATGACTTAATTAATGAATTAATTAATATGTATGCAGTAGTATTTCGATTGAAACAAATCTTGTGTGAAAGGACATAGTTAATGTTATGGTGGGGTGCAAAATAAAAATATAAGTGAACTGGTAATTTAATTTCTTTATTACAGCTACTTGAAAAAAAAGTATTAAAAATACTGTCGTGTGAAAAAATAAGTACACCCCATGGAAATTTGGTGGCTTTTTGACATATTTGGACAAGCAAACCACAAGGAAAAATAGGTTTTTTCAATTAATTATTCAACAGAAATATCAATAGATGCAATATTTTTCTGTTGAAAAAATAAGTACATCCTTGGCCTCAGAAGGTACTATAGCCCCCTTTAGCAGAAATAATTTCTTGTAGGTGTTTTGCATAATTGTCCACCAGTCTCTGACATCGGCTTGCTGGAATTTTTGACCACTCTTTCACCCTATATTCTTTTAGTTGTAAGCTGTTTGAGTGTTTTTTATTTGCATGTATTGCCCGTTTCAAATCCCCCCACAACATTTCAATGCGATTCAAATGCAGGCTAGGCCATTCCATAACCCTCCATTTCTTCTTTTTGAGCCATTCCTTGGTGGATTTGCTAGTGTGCTTAGGATCATTATCCTGTTGAAAAGTTCACCTTCAGTTCAATTTCAACTTTCAAACAGATGGCCTCACATTATCTTCAAGTACTCTTTGATATGATGCAGAATTCATAGTTGAATCAATGAATGCACATCGTCCGGTCCCTGAGGCAGCAAAGCAACCCAAACCAATAACATTTCCATCACTGTGCTTCACAGTTGCTTCTCCTGAAAAGCTGTCTTTGATCAAACATGTCTGCTGTTACTTTGGCCAAACAACTATATCTTCTGTCTGTCTTGCCTGTCCAGAACACAATCCAAAAGGCCTGGTCTATGCCTATAGGCTCATTGGCAAACTGTAGTCTTGCACTAATGTTCTTTGTAGACAGCAAAAGCTTTCTCCAAGTATACCTCCCAGGTAAAATGTTCTGATTGAAGAAGCATACACCAACAGTTACTAGTTAATAACAGTTACTTTGTTGACACAAAGACTTACTAGCAGATCCTGTGATGAAATTTTGGGGCTCTTGGAGACTTCTTTTTGCATCAGATGGTCTGCCCTTGGGCTGAATTTGCTGGGACGGACAGTCCTGGACAAATTGGCAATTGATTGAAATCTGTGGCACTTGGAGATGATTTTCTTTACAGTGGAATGATGTATTTCAAATAATTTGGAGATCTTTTTAAATCCCTCGCTAGACTCATAGGCATCCACAACCTTTTTTCTGAAGCATTTACAGAAATCTTTAGATCTTGGCATGATGACACCACACACCTCAATAACAAAGGGAACACCAGACACTAGATATTAGAGGGGTATAAATAAGATCAGTTCCACCTGCACTCCCTAAGGCACCCAATTTTGAACACCTTATTCTAATTTTATGGATTTGAAGGTGTGATAAATGTAGGGGTGTATTTACGTTTCCCATGTAACTGATTTGTTTTTGTTGTTGTTGTTGTTAATTTAAATTGTGAAAATAACTACGAAATGTTTATTTTATGTGTCATTTGATAGACTGTATCACCTTTATTAATAAGCACTGTTTCAAAGAGGATCAAGTGTTTGCTTCTCCAAATATGTCAAAAAAGTTAACAATTTCCATGGGGTGTACTTAATTTTTCAGATGACTGTAAATCATCTGTTTTATAGAAAATATGAAGATTAATATAAAAACCAGCAAAATAAACTAACTACAGTGATCCACCTTCTTTAAAAAAAAAAAAAAAACCTGCTCCAACACCTACCACTCCCCTTGACCGGTCTCTAACAGTGATGTACTGAAATCACTGATCTCACAGACCTGCACCATAACTCTTTGTTTCTAAATAAGTCTCCAGTGTCCTTGGGCTAACTTTCCACCTGCTTTTGGAGTTGTGGTCAGTGTGCTGTGGAATCCTGCCCACAGAAGATAATCTGCTCCATGGGCAAAGCCATGAAAATCTGTATACACAGATACACAAATTGGCAAACAAACACAAGGCACACAGGGCACAGACATACAGCAAAGCTACACATATAAATATATGCAATGCTAAACATCCCAATCAAACAAAGTGCAAAAAGCAAACATAACTGTCTATGAAGCCTGTATTCATAAATCATTACAATTGTGCTTATCATTCTTTCTAAGTTAATCATGATTTGTTATAAGTATATTTATAAGATAATAATGCCTTATAAAGCTCTAATAATGTAGATAATAAGTCTTTGGTAAATATTCATGTAATGTAATTGACACTATGTCATTATTTACAAGATTACAAAACATTAATAACATTACACACTTATAGAAAAAAGCATGTGTGTATATATATATATATATATATATATATATATATATATATATATATATATATATATATATATATATATATATATATATATATATATAAGCATTGTTTGAAGGAATTAATATGGGCTTCATAATGTTACAAAGTGTTATCAAGCTTAGATGAATGCTTATGATTATACTATGTAACAGTTCGATAATAATACATCGATTACACACAACAAACACAACACAAAACTGAATACAAATTAAAAGTGAATATTGCTGATGTTTTGCATCAACCTTCTGAACACTCTTATTCCTTGGACATTTCTTGGAAATCACAGTTTATTACGATTATGGGTAATGTTGGTGCTTGTTTGGACCCTTCTGTGAGATGATTTTCTCAGTAATTATCACATACACAAAACAAATCCCCTGAAGTAAGGAATGGGGAGGCTTTGAGGTTCGCTCTGGGTAAAGCTAGCAGGGGAGATTGTTTATTTCTGTACCTTAATATGCTCTAATGTGCCCAGCAGAAATAGTGTAAATTGAACACCTCACAGCACCCTGTTACACAGAACAGGGACAAATAGACGTTTTATAAAGCCTAAAAGCAGACAATTAACAATATCAGACAAATTTAGGTTATTAGACTAATTTCTCTTGCTACCTGACAGGCATCCAGCCTTAATAATATAGAGTCATTATTCTGCCATAATGACTGTCTAAGAGCTATATTAATGGCAACAAAAATTCTGTCTATAATGTTATTGATGTGAAAAAGAACTTATTATTCTATTGTATGTGACAGTTTATCACTTCATGCATCATTGCAGTCATACAGACCAGTGTTTTTGAAACCGGCAGAATGCATTAAGAAGTTGTTAGTAAAGGATCAGCTTGTAAAAAGTTCCTGTCAAAAGAACAGGGGTGTGATCCATCTAAGAACTCGACATGCTTCCCACAAGAGAAAAGAGTGACAATCACCCACTGGTGATTATTTGGTGCATCGTAATTAGACACCACCCTATGGGAGATAGGAAAATCAGGAAAAAAGGTTCTGAGTTACAGATGAGCAAACAGTTTTGTAAGGTCAGAACAGATTCTAATTATGTGACTGTGGAAACTGAGAACTTTGCTGACTGATCTCAGACATCTTGCCATTCATCATGAAACGTAAACTATTCTCTTTCCTACTCCAATGCAAGTCTTAGATTTCTAATCATCTCTCCAGGATCTCATTTAAAAATCTGCCACTCTATTACACTGGCTATTTTCTATTTTTGACACCGTAGCTTCGTCCAGTTCAATGTAAACTACTCTGGTTCAACAGTTTGTTTCAAAGCACTGCCTTCAAAGTCATTTCTATTCACAATCATCTCCAGTGACCAAGTCAATCATCAGTGAGCGACTGCTGCACTGGAATATGCTGGCTGACAGCTGAGAGCACAGCTGGGAGGAAATGAAAGCTAGAGCTTTAAAGAGATTGATGGCTATGCTAAGTAGATGCAGGGTTCTTTTTGCCCTGAAAAAAAGCAAAAGAAGAAGTACATTAAATGAATAAGGCACTAGGTCAGGATGACAATAAGAGCAAGACAAAGGACCATCTGAGGTGTACTGTTAAGTGACAGGGATTTAAGCTCACCTTTGAAGGCTTTCACCTCCTCTCAATGGGACTCCTGTATATCTAGTGTGATGAGTTCATACAGAGGACAGAGCCACACATGAGTCAGCAACCAAGCTACAATCATGGTGCACAGTGCATTATTCATTTGAAGAAAAAAAAAATAAAAAATGGTTTTAGAGCACTTTACTGAATCAGTCCATTCTATTTTGATCAGGTGAAAAAAAAAATTGGCACTGATTTGATTGTGTTAATTTGACTGTGCCTGCTTATTATGCCACAGTGAAAAACCTTATACGAACACACAGCATTATGTTCATAATGACTAATCAAGCGAATACTAAAATCCAAACATTTCAGCTAATGCTTATTAGTAATTTTGGGTAAAAGCTTTCCTCACATGTCTTTCATTCCTGATTTGTTTTCATTGTTTCGTATAAAAACCGAAACTCATAACCTGTTCAGTACAACATGGTCTTCAGGTTGTTGTAATGAAATCACAAGCCACAGCCTCCTGCCCCGCTGCACGGCCACTTAAAAGAATCAGTGTGCCCTTCCAAGATCCCCAAGTGATTGGGGATGTTTGAAGGGTTTTTATTAGAGTATTCAATTAGAGACACAAATCTGAGAAACCATAATATTTTCAAAGAGATTACAATTCTGTAGTTAAATATAAAAACACTCCCTCTTGGTCAGTATCGTGTAAAGAGTTCAGTTCATTTGAAGGACACATACTGCATTATATATATATTATATATATATATATATATATATATATATATATATATATATATATATATATATATATATATATATATATATATATATATCTTCTTCAGGGTCATGGGGAACCTGGAGCCTATCCCAGGAAGCATCAGGCACAAGGCGGGGTACACCCTGGACAGGGTGTATGTAATTTATTTTTTTATTTATTTTTACAGCTTTTTGAATGTTTTTATAGGCTATAGGGAAAGGTTTTAGCAATAGTGGGAAAATATTAAATGTGTAGATTTGCAGTCATTGGGATAAAGCATGTTTGGAAGCTTTAGGAAGTTTTGGGAGGTTTTATTGAGCATTTAATGGGGAATGTGACACACTGGCTGAAGGGATTCAGCTTCTATTATCAGCCAAGCAGTAGTAAGTAGTTCATAATCCTGGTATTTGTTCCTGAGTAATAGGATCTGGTGTTTGGAAGCACATCTACCCAGTGCCTTTGCTCTTTGTAATAACTGTTTATGATTGTTTGGGGGGGTATCAAGAAAGATCTGACTCTGAATTTGGGTTCATTTGGCCAAATTACAAAATGCAGGCCATCATAAACAGATGGAGCACTGCAGGTGAAAATCCTCTTGGACATGTAATAAATCTTGAAACATTTATCTGTTATTCATCCCTAAAATACATTAAAAAATCAATGATAGTAAGTGCTCACATGATACTATTTAATAGAAGTAACTCACTAGCCTGATACAATAGTAAATGAATGAACTGGCAAGACACTAGGACAGATACAGAAAGACTGTATATACAGAAGAAACTTCACCAGATTAAAGTAGTTACTGATGATGATGATGATGATGATGATGATGAATACGCTGCTGATGATGATAATGAAGAGGTTGATTATGATGAAGATGCTGGTGGTGATAAAGAGGTTGATGATGATGATGATGATGATTGTGATGGTGATAACATTGATGGTGATGATGAGGAAGATGATTGTGGTGATGATGATAATGAAGAGGTGGATGATGATGAAGAGGTTGATGATGATAATGAAGAGGTGGATGACGTTGAAGAGGTTGATGATGATAATGATGATGAGGTTGATGATGATAAAGAGGTTGGATGATGATGATGATGATGATGATGATGATGATGATGATGATGAAGAGGTTAATGATAATGTTAATAAATAGTTTGATGATGATGATGATGATTATGAAGAGGTTGTTGTTGATGATGATGATGATGATGATGACTTGCAACTTGTAAACTACTTGTAAAACATTAATTCAGCTTATGTTCAAGCAGTACAGCTAATTTGACATGGATGTGACATGACATTTCAACACAAACAGAAGGATTATTTTCATCCCATGAGCAGACCAATAGACAGGAAAGCAATATCCGCCACTTGCTACATGTCAATGTCCTGTCAACCTCAAATCAAAAGCTCTGTCATGAGATAAAAAGGCAAAGTTATCTCTAGAGTGGATAGAGAAATTGTATATATTAAAATATCCTTATATCCCAGCACTGTTCAATGCTTAACATTATTAATTTTCTGTAACTCAGATAGTAGCTTGCAAGATTTATATGAATGCACTTATTTGAATATATTAGTATCAACTTACACCAGTATAATGACTTGTATAGTGGATGTTCCACAGAAAAATCTCTTTTTGAAATGTTTAAATTTTGATAAGGTGTATTTTCTGAGGAGATTTATTTCATTTTACTGGAAGGAACGTCCATTCAGAGGTATAGCTGTCACTTAAAGTTTTACGACATGAGAAATTCTTCAGGATGAAGACTTTGTGTGAGAGAGAGAAAACAATAGGCTTCTGAGAGCTGCAAGTGATGAGAGGTGTTGGTGGAATAAACACTTTAGGACATGCTGTTATTGGAACATGAATAACTTTACGGTGGGCTCAGTCATGTGCTTTGCGAGTATGTTCCCATAATAGCATACCCATAAGTGTTATACTCCTTACACGATGTCCAAACAAGTAGGATTTGGAGTCCAACCATATATATATACAGTGAGGGAAAGAAGTATTTGATCCCCTGCTGATTTTGTATGTTTGCCCACTGACAAAGAAATGATCAGTTTATAATTTTAATGGTAGGTTTATTTGAACAGTGAGAGACAGAATAACGACAAGATAATTCAGAAAAACGCATGTCAAAAATGTTCTAAATTAATTTGCATTTTAATGAGGGAAATAAGTATTTGACCCCCTCTCAATCAGAAAGATTTCTGGTTCCCAGGTGTCTTTTATACAGGTAACGAGCTGAGATTAGGAGCACACTCTTAAAGGAAGTGCATCCTAATCTCATTTGTTACTCTTGTATAAAAGCCTCAACCCATCAATCAATCAGATTCCAAACTCTCCACCATGGCCAAGACCAAAGAGCTCTCCAAGGATGTCAGGGACAAGATTGTAGACCTACACAAGTCTGGAATGGGCTACAAGACCATTGCCAAGCAGCTTGGTGAGAAGGTGACAAGAGTTGGTGTGATTATTCACAAAAGAACTGTCAATCTCCCTTGGCCTGGGGCTCCATGTAATATCTCACCTTGTGGAGTTGCAATGATCATGAGAACAGTGAGGAATCAGCCCAGAACTACATGGGAGGATCTTGTCGATGATCTCAAGGTAGCTGGGACCATAGTCACCAAGGAAACAATTGGTAACACACTACGCAGTGAAGGACTAAAATCCTGCAGTGCCCGCAAGGCCCCATGCTCAAGAAAGCACATACACATGCCCGTCTGAAGTTTGCCAATGAACATCTGAATGATTCAGAGCACAACTGGGTGAAAGTGTTGTGGTCAGATGAGACCAAAATGGAGCTCTTTCGCATCAACACAACTCACCGTGTTTGGAGGAGGAGGAATGCTGCCTATGACCCCAAGAACACCATCCCCACCGTCAAACATGGAGGTGGAAACATTATGCTTTGTGGGTGTTTTTCTGCTAAGGGGACAGGACAACTTCACCGCATCAAAGGGACGATGGACGGGGCCATGTACCATCAAATCTTGGGTGAGAACCTCCTTCCTTCAGCCGGGGCATTGAAAATGGGTCGTGGATGGGTATTCCAGCATTACAATGACCCAAAACACATGGCCAAGGAGACAAAGGAGTGGCTCAAGAAGAAACACATTCAGGTCCTGGAGTGGCCTAGCCAGTCTCCAGACCTTAATCCCATAGAAAATCTGTGGAGGGAGCTGAAGGTTCGAGTTGACAAATTCAAGCCTCGAAACCTTTATGACTTGGAGAAGATCTGCAAAGAGGAGTGGGACAAAATCCCTCCTAAGATGTGTGCAAACCTGGTGGCCAACTACAAGAAACGTCTGACCTCTCTGATTGCCAACCAGGGTTTTGCCACCAAGTACTAAGTCATGTTTTGCAGAGGGGTCAAATACTTATTTCCCTCATTAAAATGCAAATCAATTTATAACATTTTTGACATGCGTTTTTCTGGATTTTTTTGTTGTTATTCTGTCTCTCACTGTTCAAATAAATCTACCATTAAAATTATAGACTGATCATTTGTTTGTTAGTCGGCAAATGTACAAAATCAGCAGGGGATCAAATACTTTTTTCCCTCACTGTATGTGCATTGAGCTCCACTGAAGAAAGCTTGCATGAAGTTTTTTTTTCCAGTTGTTTCTACTTTGTAAAAAATCCTCTTGTTTCCTCACTATTATCTATTGCAATCTGACCAGGAGGATGAAAGAATAAACGGTTTTCCAAACCACTGTCAACCAGTGCACCAGTCTATGTTTAACATTGCAAGCATGTAACCCAACAGGCAACAGCTCCAATCCCCCATAAGTCCTGTCTGCTAGAAATCAGGCAACAGAGGCTTGTCAGGCTCTAATCCTAGTAAATGCAGGATGGATTCAGTGTGACTGGCAGGTGTTGCACGTGGCTGATGCGTGTGTGTGTGTGTGTGTGTGTGTGTCTAAGGCAGTATCTCGGAGGAGGGACTGTCAGTGCTTGGTGGAGCATGACACGTCTTCATGAAGCACGGGGATTCTCTGCGATATCTCTATAGGATGCGCGCACAGACGGATCGGACTGTGTACTGATTGAACTTGCTCCACTCTCAAAACAGACCCATAACTGAGCCAGGCTGAAAATGAGAATCTGGTCAGTGCATAAAATCCCCAGTGTTAGAGATGAAGGCAAAAGTTATGAAAATAAAGTTTGTTCATTCTTAACTTTAAGTGTAAATGAGCTCAGAGTTTAAGGACTCTTGGAGACACTAAGAAGTGCTTAATTATAATTTCAGAAACAGAGACACAAGGGAGCATGGTTTCCACATAGGTGATTATAGGAGGCATGGTCTCTTGAAATGCAATATATGGAAATAAATATAGCTTGTGAAAAATTGTGCTGCATATAAATTCCAGGCCACTGTTTCATAGAAAGGCAAAGAAAAAAATCCTTTATTTTTTATCTTATGTGAAAGACTTCAGGATCCTTTCATGAAGATCCTTTTTAGGAATTTAAATTTCATAAATATTGCTTCTGCCAGCACACATCAGTTTATAAAATCCAAAATGAAATTACAAAATCTTTCTCACCTAAGGGTCTGATATTAAAAAATTAATCCCTGAATGGATTTTATGCATGGACAGTCGCTGAACAAATTTGTGCTACAACAAATTATGCTTGCAAATTTTGCTTTAAATGTTAGTTCTTAGCAGTTTGCTTCCACTATTCATCGTGGACATGCTAAAGCTCTATGGAATTAAATTTGTGCCAAAAGTAGCTTTAAGAAATGAACAAAACTAAGTAAACAGCATTCTTTACAGTTAACAGTTTTCTAAGCTTCCTTTCTGCTAATCATGGTTTATGAATTTGCTGCCATTTTTGTTTACACTTTCAAAGTTTTTGATTACGCAAGTTTATGTTTGCCATTCTGACACAAATCTCACGTGGGCGTGGTTTAACTGCGATTTATTCTCATTGGCTCACGAATGAGAGTAAGCCCACCCATAGGTGAGATTTGTGCCAGAATAGTGACATTAAACTTGTGGAATGTAAATGAAAACATGATAATCATAAACCATGATTAGTGAAAAGGAAGCTTAAAGCTGTACTTTTACACATTATTTGAAAAATAGTGGAATATGACATTAGTGTCATGGTTGTAGAATGGAGTGTAATAATTATTGGAAGACCCCAAAAAAAAAGCAGACAGAAAACTAGTATAAAAAATTCTTAATATTTTCAAACTGATATGTAAGTAGGCTAGTGAGGTGATATATCCACAACTCTGTACTTAAAAGTCTTTTTCCACATCATGAATTAATGGAAGGCCTACTTCAGATTCTGATCAAAGTTGGGAGGCTATTAAATTGAATCATGTTGTAGCAGATTCAGTGGTATCATCAAATATTGACGCATTGCCTTAAATAATAGAAATTGAATTGTATCATGTGAAAGCCTAAGGTTTGCATGCCTAGTTTTAGATTAGTCATGACTACAAGTAAACTTTATTTACTTGAATTTGACAAACTGGTAAAGAATATTGTAGTTTTCTTGTGCTACATTCTTGATTTTAATATGATGTTTAAAATTTCTGATTGGTGACAGAGCAATATTGTCACGAATCAGACCTCTGTGGTTCCTCCCAATCACCACCAGAGGGTACCATCACCCGAGTACTGACTGCTGTATGACCCTGGACTGTTTACGCTGTATTGAACCTTTGCTGCCTTTCCTGACTGTCTGCCTGTTTAACTACTACGTCTCAGCCCTGCCAAGGGCATTGTGTTTGCCTATAATTGACCTCGGCCTGTCTTTACGTCTGTTTATACTTCTTCCTTGAATAAACCTGCACATGGATCCCAACTCCGTTGACCTTTCATTGCAAATATATTTAAAGTCTATAATAATTATGGCCAAAATAGCATATGAAATGATTTTTTTTTGTGTAAAACTACGCTATAGAAGATCAACATTAGATTCATAGCAATTTAGTACAAATAGTAGCATGGACAAAGTGTGTAGGACAATTTACTGCTATATAAGTGCATATTGTTTCACAAAGTTAGACTTATTTTATTGGAATTGGTGTTAGACATACATTTTTGCACTTTTCTTAAGAATGTTTTCCAAAAATAATGTTTCGGGCAATAAATGAACACGAAAGAAGGAGAACATCGCCAAAACATGGATAAACCGTATATCATTTTATTGCCACAATGGTGGTGGAACATATTAAAATTTCATTCTTAAACTGATGCACCATGGGGGAAAAATCACACTTGGAAATCTGTATGATTTGCGTGCAAATTAACATACAAATGGTGACTGATTACTTTGTGCCATTTTAATTAGCCTTTCATTTTGTTTTTAGTCCTCATCATCATTATTGTGATTGTCTTGAAGAGGCACAGACCCCATGGGCCCTTCTGAGAGGGGAGTTGAAAGTGTTTGAGTCTCTACACTGTTGTGTGGCTTTGAAGGAAAAAGTTAGATTTCTCTGGATAGATTTTTTCCACTGCTTAACTGTCACTATAGTGTTTGCGGACTTGTTTCGAAACTGCTCCTGCCAAGGCAGAATCTCAGATCTTAATAAATCAATCAGCTTGGTAGGAGTCCTACACTGGGGAGAAAGAGTTACCATGACTACCTGGGATGAATGTGACAATCTGTTACCTCTCTTTCTCTCTCTCTCTCTCTCTCTCTCTCTCTTTCTAGTGCAGTATTATGGTTAATGGTAAGTTTTCATATTCAAAGAAAAATCCTGAAAAACTGTATATGAATAATACATATATATAAGAATAATGGAGGGAGCTTTAAAGTTTTTAAATACTCAGAGTGCAGTGTAACTTTTTTTTAAAAGTTTCATTTTTATTGAACATTTCTGCTGAACACTTCTGATGAACATTTCTACAGAACATTTCTACATTTCTACTGAACCATTTTTGCTAAACATTTCTAATGACCAGTTCTGCTAAACATTTCTGCAAAAAGTTTCTGCTAAACATTTCTAATGAACATTTCTAAAGTTTAATATTTATTGAACATTTATGCTGAACATTTCTACATTTCTACGTTTCTTTTTTATTAAACATTTTTGCTGACCTTCTGATGAACATTTCTGTTGAACTGCTAAGCCTATCTAAATCGCCTTTTCTGTTCTGTCCTCCCCACCATTTCACAAAAATACAAACAAAATGAGCAACAGCAGTAAATATTCACCGATTTTTTTCTTTTTATACAAAGATAAAGCAAAATTGAACCCACAACCCACCCCTCCGGCTCATCATGGCTACCCATTAACTGTCGCTGGTTATAGAGAAATTATAAAATTCAACAACAGGCCCCAACCTTTAAGTGGGTAGTGTCTGTAACTCCATAAAGTAGGCAATAAAGTGATGTCATTTATGAAAAAACTTATCTGTATATCCATTCATCGTATATCTTATTTTCTCGAGTTTCAGAAAAAACATCATGTTCTTTATCCACTGAGAGATAGATGGGTATTTAGCAGACTTCCAATGTAATAGTAGGGAACGTTTTGCTATAAGGGATGTGAAAGCAATAACATCCTTTTGTATCGAGCTGAAAGGAATTGAAGCTTGAGGGATCCCAAATATCGCAATCAATGGACAAGGCTTTAAATCTGCCCTGAGAATAGTGGACATGATGGTAAAAAAGCCAGACCAAAAACCATGGAGTTCAGGGCAGAAGAAAAACATATGGCCAAGATGACAGGGAGAGCCATGGCAATTATCACACTTGTCCTCTACATCCGGATACATCACAGACAATCTCGACTTGGACAGATGGACTCTATTTAAAACTTTGAACTGTATAAGTCCAAGACGAGCACAAGAAGTGGTAGTCTGTACCCTCCCTATAGCATGTTCCCAACACTCCTCACTTATTTGTACTCCTAATTCCGTTTCTCACGCATTCCTAATTTTATTACTCGAACCCACTACCTTGCGTCAAAATAAAATCATAAAAATAAAATCATAAATCTTAGAAATCATTCCTCTCTGATGCGGGTTATTTGAAAACAGGTCTTCCCAAGCCTGTTCTGAAGGAGCAGAAGGGAAATCAGGAAAACATCTAGAAACAAAATTCCGTATTTGAAAGTTCTGAAAGAAATGTGTCAAGGGGAGATCGTAAGTGGATGCCAAATTGGCAAAGCTATCAAACACACCATCAGAATACAAATTTCTAACTTGTTTAATACCCTTGTCATACCACACTGAAAATGAGGAATCCAAACACGATGCGGGAAATAGATGGTTGCTCATTAAAGGACACAAAGAGGATGCACCTATAAATTTAAAATGTCGTCTAAATTGATACCAAGTCCTAAGTGTGCTCAGGACAACAGGGTTATCAGTATATTGGGAAAGTTTTGCAGGTAAAGAGGTGTAAAGTAGAGCAGGTAAAGAGGATTCCCTACAGGAAGATAATTCCAATTTAGTCCAAGAAGATCCAGGAGATTGGACCCAGTAACAAAGTTCATGGATGTGTGCAGCCCAGTAAAAGAATTGAAAATTGGGTAATACAAGTCCTCCCATAAGTTTACATTTTTGCAATAAAGATTTACTAACCCTTGGTGGCTCCCTCCCCAAATAAATGTACTAATTATCTTATCCAATGAATCAAATTTTGGGAGAGAAAGAGGCACTTGTTGGAACAAGAAAAGAAACTTCGGTAAAATATTCATTTTGACGGCGTTGATCTTGCCAATTAGGGAAAGTGGTAAGTTACCCCAACTCTGAATGTTAGATTTAACCTTTGAGATAAGGGGAGTAAAGTTAGCTGATAGAAGATTAGATAGAGACTGTGTCACATTGATACCTAGGTATTTAAAACCTGACTGACTAAATCGAAACGGTAGATCTGACTGTTGGAGCGACAGAGCTGGAGTATTGACAGGAAAACAGTCGCTTTTATCTAAATTTAGTTTATAACCGGAGACAACACCAAAAGACTCCAGAACATCCAAGACAGGAGGCATAGAGGATCAGTTACATACAATAACAAATCATCAGCATATAGCTACAATTTGTATTCTACCCCGTATTGAACTATTCCTTTAGACAAGGAGGAAGATTTAAGTGCAGTGTAACTTTTAATGTTTTGAACTATTTTTCTTAATAGAATTTAATGCAAAACTACAGAAGCCCAAAGCGGCCTTGCATAATAAATTTTTTTCTTTGTTGTTTTCTCATGATCACAACCTAATTTTCTTGTGATCTCGACATAACAAAAGTTGTTTTCTCACTATGTAATTTAATCCATAGAAAATCTCATGCTTTGTGAATGGGACTGGTGTTACATGCACGTTTGCATCTTCAACATCATAAATATAATAATTGCCCACTGTAGAGATTGTCTTTTTCTCGACATTAAGAGAGAGGTTTCCCCTTTTCAGGTGTCGGACACTAATGTGGAAGTCGTCAATCCTGTATGGACAACATATTTTGCAGGCTACCGCAGAAGTTAGCATCACCCAGCTTCACTCCACATAAAACCAATAGGTTTTTTTTCCATTGGCTTTTGGATTATTGCAGAAAATAAACTCTGTCACCAACAAAAGTTTATGATTATTACATGTTTTGTTCATTAAGATAAGAGTCATAAGATTTTGAAGCCTGGATAGATTTTGAAGCCTAGAAGAAGTAAAAAGCTAAACCACCACAAGCTTCCAACAACTCTTTCAATCTTTATTTTAAAAAACAATACAGTTGGAAAATACTATAACTTGATAAATCTACAAATTGGAAATTTTGAGTTGCAAGAGCACAAGTATAAACACAATGAGGGTGTAGTAGATGCGTTTTTCTTTTCGGCATGATGTCCCCAGCAACCTCTGTAGTCCGATCTAGGCTATTTTATGTCATAGTAAAAAACGTGAAAATATATTGAGCTTGTATTAACCACAGACTTTATTTCAGGCATTTAACCAAAAACCCATTCAAAAACAGATCAGATCTCACAAATTTCCGGTACAAGCAGATTGCACATTAAATTAAAAATATATTGTTACATCTTACATCTTATATTGTAAACATAATATTGATTTAAACATGGTATATACACGTTTAAATCAATATTATGTTTACAATATAAAATGTAAGATGTAACCCCTTAAAGTCCCAGGACCTGTTGTAGACTTACATTCCTTACTTTAACAATGAATAACTAAAAACTAATTCAATAACTTTGTCTATATTTTAAATTTAGTTATGATTCATAGTACTTAGAAAATAAAATGCTCTAAACTGAGCGGCAGGCTTCATGACATTTTCAAAAGCAATGTCTGACTCAGATACCTTTGTTCCATGCAGTAACATTAAATCAGTTGAAAAGGGGAAAATTACACCAACACACACTGCCTTACTCAGTGAATCATTCAGCTAAATTAAGCAGGTAATTATAGAGTGCTCCATACATATATAGGCTAGATAGATAATTAAATCCTTAGACTGTTCAGTACATCGCCAAGAGGATGTGAGTTATTGTCGATGATGTTTAATACTTTGTGTAGTATCCTCCTCCAAGACACTTACACCAGTGAATCTGCATCCATCCCCAACATTTACCCATCTTACTCGCTACAACTGTATGGTAGATCCACCTCTGCCACCTCTTCTGTATATAGTCTACACTGACATTTTTGTACAGTGCCTCAGAATTGCCTAGTCCATTATATTATCCAGATGGACACCCAGCTGTCAAGATGTATACACAAAGGTAGCTAATTTATCACCAGCTCATGCTGCACCAATGGTATGGATGCATGGAGGATGTCTCTGAGTATAAATCAGACTGATTTTATGCAAAATAGATCAGACCTCACAGATGTCAACTAAACTGTACAATATATTCCACAGACCACCTCAGGACACATTTATTTAATGATCATTATGTATGTGAACAATAATAGTGTCTATTTATACAATAGTTAGTTCTGGTCCAGTAATTTGATTGGATAAGAGGCATTCCTCTTATCCAAGCTATTTCCTAGCTATTTCCATCCATCATAGCGAACTAACCAACCAGTGCCTGTGACTGTGCCACTGATGTGGTCTTCTGCTAAGTTAAGAGATATATATATATATATATATATATATATATATATATATATATATATATATATATATATATATATATATATATATATATATATATATATAATTCCAATGAAATTCTGTAAAAGAGAATTTACAAATGTACCAATATGTTGGAACAACTTCTGGTCCTGGGGTCCTTCTCTGTTCACCTGTGTGAGAGATGGGCCTCTCAGTCTGAGGTCCTCTTTGATCAATGTGGTGCCTACAGCCAATTGACCTCTGTCGAACAGAGACGATCCAGCGCAAGCTGAGAAACTATTGATCCCACTCACAGTCTGCAGCACCACAGCACCACATGCCAATTATATGTTTTTGTGTAACTTGCTGTGTCAAGAGTTTTTCATTTTCCACTTTTATAATCAACATCCAGACACAGCCTATTGGACTAGTCTGCAAAGACGTACAAATTGGATGAAAGTAAAGTGTGACATAAAGGGAACTGGGGGTTTGGCTTATTGTGTCTTATCCTGATTATTGTAATTCCATACATTGTAATAAAATTAAAATGTAATTATTAACCAGTACATTTACAGTATCTTACAGATTTACAATATTCATACTCTAACACTAAAATATGCTTGTCATGAAGTGGACAGAAGCAAGTAAGCTAGCTATTTCCATCCATCACAGCAAACTAACCAACCAGTGCCTGTGACTGTGCCACCGATGTGGTTTTCTGCTAAGTTAGGATTCAACTAAAAGAATACTGGAGTATACTGGAATACTGAATCATTAATTCCCTCAATTCCCACCTCATTTTAACTACCTCTCTTTCTTCTCAGTGTTATCACCTCCAAGTACTGATAACTGAGAATTAACTGTGGTTACCACAGGGTTTCAGAACTAGAGTGATCTAGCAAGAACTCAGTGTGGATGTTCCAGAGAAAATTATCTGTATTTAATACAAGTTTAATTTATTTTATTTTTTTTGTATGAAAAATGTCAAGTATGCAGAATGCTGCACTCTACATTAATCTACATTATCTGTTTAAACTAGTAAGCTGTTAGGTAGCTAACTAAAGGTGTTCTTCATGGCATTACACCTGGGTTATACTTACCCAGTTTTTCTGGTATTATTGAGGCCATGACATTTTTGTTAAAGGTTAGTAGATAATGGAAAGATGAGGGTCTTTTGCTGCTTTAGTGCCCTATAGTGTACATTATTATCTGAAATCCTGTTTTCATTCATTCATCTTTAGGGTCAGGGTGAATCCAGACAAAGGAGGGAGACGCCAGTCCATCGCAGAACACCAGTCACACACATTCACACACTCATTCACACCTAGGGGCAGTTTAACATACTTATTAAGTGTTTTAGGCCAGTGAGTGGAAACAAGAAAACCCAGAGGAAATGTTTATGAATACAGGTTTAGTATTACAAACAAATATTAAACAATGTTTAGTATAATCATATATAAATATTAAGAATTCAAATCTAAAAATCATCATTTGGTTTGTCTTTTTTGTTTGCACGTGTAAGCACATGTTGGGCTCAGCTGTGTTCTGGTAACAGATATTAAACAATATCACAGGTACTTTCCAGCTTGCTATTTCAAATTCTAATCACCTGCATGGATGAAAGCCACAAATCTATCAGTATCTTTACCAAGAGCCTACTGAAAAAGCAATAGAAAGCATCACAGAAATTATAAAGGTCTCCACTATATACTATTACAAACCACCAGTTAACCTTTAAAATCATTACCATTACCATTATTGGTCCTTAATGGTATCCACTAGACATACTGTAACATGCCACCAATAGAAAACAAGGCAAGGTTTTAGAAATAGGCAACAAATTACCAGTAGAGATGCACAGGGACCATTTGTTTCCATTAAAACCAATAAAATTCCTATTATAACCATTACAAATTCTATGAGGGCTTCTATTGAGTTGTCCGCAGGGGAGTGATGCATAAAGAACTAAAAGCACACATTGTAAGCCATTGAGGATCAAAATACTGTCATCTTTTCTTGTTGGCGAGTTACTACACCCTACCAAATTCTAATAGATGAAGACTTGGTGATAAATAATTTTTAATATTTGGTTGTATTGGTTTGGAAGTTTCAAATCTTGGATTGGGGGTTCAAATCTCTCTTCAAGCCTGTGTGCTCTACCTGTGCCCCATGGGCCTCCCCCAAGCACTCCAGCTTTCTCCCCCAGTCCAAAAACATGCATTGTCTGTTGATTGGCATTCCCAAACTGTCTTTAGATTCAGGGCCATTGAAGACATGTTTCTCCTTGAGCCTGTATAGTTTCTTGGCTTTAACGTGGTAGTTCTGTTCCAGCCAAGGAAACACAATGTCACTAAGCTGATTATGTCTTGAAACTCTTAATTCCATCTTTCCTCCTGCCTTCCATGCTTATTAGCAACTGCCAACTTATTAGCTGATTGGTGTATAGCATATTATGTTTTTACTGACATTGTTTTTTTTAACTCTACCTGTATCTAAACATAGAGACAAAAATAAAACACAAGTAAAAATCTTTCATGTCTATGATATGAAATTACCTTACATACATTATGTAGTGCAATGTATGTAATATGCCAACAAATCATAATTTTAACCTCAGAGAGACGATTCCTGAAAAACAGACTGACAAAGTCTCTAATTCTGCAATAGAACATTAGGCTTTCTGTCTCAGGCAATTGCTCCTGTTAAAGACCAGAAAATAGGGAGATATACTATTATAAACTCTCATAATGCGTATGAATAGCTATCTACTGATTATTTATAATCATGTCTTAGGTTTGCAGTATTGTAAAACAATTGCACACTGATTATGTTGTTTTTTGCTGTAAAGAAATTGAAAACCAATGATGGTGAAGGCCATAAAGATCTGCAATTAAATATTTCATGATATCAAACACCATCTCATCAGAAAGATGTCCGAGAAAGATGCTTTCTTGTATATTTGCTAGACTGTGTCCTACACTGTTGTGTATCTGTGAAACTTGAGACAAGGTGTTCTATAGCCTGTGCCAGCCAATGCCTCACCTCAGACCCTGCACTCCCATCAGCCTCTTGTGGCGGCAACCTGCACACAACAGCTCCATATTTTCTATAAAGCTGCTCTGTACCAACTATCTTGGCACTCAAAAGCTGGACAAGCCATCAAGGATCTGCAGTGCTGCTGCAAGTATAAATCAGGTTATTTAAGTAGCATTTCATTATAATAATGATTTTATTCAGAGATGTTCTTTTAATAAGGATAGAGAATGTCCATTAAAGAATCATACAAGTTATATATTTTTATTATTAATTAATTTAAATAATTACATTTTTGGATACCTAGCTGAGACATTTTTGCGTTCCCTGTGCACAGAAATATGGTAGAAATGTGGTTTTATTATGGAGCTAAATAAAGCATGATTATAGGTCAGACTGCTCTAGCAAATCACTGACAAAAAAGTGTGCCTTTTATTTGTATCTGTGTTTGTGTCTGTTTAAAACACATTATCTGTTCATTGCCAATAACCTATTCATATTCTGTTACATCCTTACACCACACAAAGGAAGCACATCACAACACAGAGGGTCGAGCAGCCCCAAGACTGCTCAGAACAATGGCAACAACAGCACAAAAAACAAAGAGCAGAGCTTTCCTGCTATCAATGAAACAGATATATCATGCACTCAATCCACAGCCAGTGGAAACATAGATATGTATGGAAGATCAAAGCCAGGGGAAATCCACTGTTCAAGCTTGTGTCTGGAGTGCCAGTCAACATTGGACAAATTTGACCAAAAACAATAATAATAATAATAATAATAATAATAATAATAATAATAATAATAATAATAATAATAATAATAATAAGTAGAAGAAGAAGAAGAAGAAGAAGATGAAGAAGAATAGTGTGTCTCTTGTTTGTGTCTGATTTTGTATTTGGTTGAAACACATATCTGATCAATCCAAATTATGTATTTGTCTTCAGTTACATCCCTAATACATTATATTGATTGTTTTAGCTGTTCTTGATGGCATCATGAGCTTTTTACACAATAATTATTCCAATATTCCACTCAAGCATTTGTAGAATGTCTTTTTAATGCTATTTTTTTCTCTAAAGAGCTTTGCAACATTACTGGCCCTTGTAAGAGATAAGTAAATTGTTGGCCTTGACTTTTTTTCTTCCAGAAACTCTATTTACTAAATATCAGGTTGCAAACAAGTAAAAGCTCTTTCAAATAAGCTTTCAACACAAATAGACAAATGGACAAGTCTGATGATATTCTGTATTCGACTAGAGGTCCATCCATTTTCCAGCTTATCCTATACAGGGTCACAGTGACCCTATCCCAGGAAACTCAGGGGACAAGGCAGGTACACCCTGGACAGAGTGCCAACCTATCACAGGGCATAATCACATACATATTTACACACTACAGACAATTTGGAAATCTTAGTCAACATACAACACATGTCTTTGGACTTGGGGAAGAACCTGGAGTACCCAGAGGAAACCCTGTGTGGGAGGCAAACGTGTTAACCACTAAGCCATAATGTCCGCTCTACTAGAGGTCATAACTTATAATTCCCAAACAAATAATTCCCAAAATTCTCCAAGTTCAGCAAGTGACATCAACTCAACATGGCTGTGCATCAGCAGTTAACAAAGTAGCAATTCTTACCATTAATTGATTTATGCTGTATGTACAGGGTGTCCCAAAAGTCTCCATACATATGGGAAATTAACACTTTTTAACAAAATGTCTTCTAAAATTTTTGTATACTTTTAATAATTTCTTTCAGATAGTCTTTAAGAATGCCTTTGATGAAAAAATAACATACTGAACTTATTCTCATGGCTGGATCAAGAACTCTCACAAGGTTGCGATGGATTTTAACAAGAAACATGGCAAGCACATCACACACAAAACTGTTACCAAACTTCAGAAAGACTGGAAGTGTTGCGGAACAACCAAGAAGTGGACGTCCATGAACAGCCACTAACGAAGGCACAACCGTTTTCCCGCTTTTGAGGTAGGTCAAACTTATCAATAGCCATAATCATTGTGTATGCCACAATAAAAATTTAAAAATTCTGAAAAAGGAAGAGTGCACACGAACATATTACACCTGGTTGCCTCTGCCAGAAGGTTATGATCAATCTTTCAATAAGACAATGATGTACTAAAGTGAGTCAAATGAAAACTTGAAGTTTTAAAAATTAAACATGAATGAATGAAACTATACATTAAACTTTTAGTTACAAAAACAAAATAGTACAACTAGTCCATAACCCCTTCTAGTGTTACCTTACACCTCTCAAGTTCTTGACCTGTGGTCTAAATTTAAGCAGCCTGCACATGTGTACAAACCTTAGAAAGGTTAGAAAGAAATTTAAAATGTTCTGCATGGTGCTGTAATACATTGCAAAAGAGTCTTCACTCAAATGTCATTTCACTAGAAGTGTACAGTGTCCCCATATGCTTAATTTCAAAATATCACATATTGCATGTGTCGTTCATTTAATATATTAATTTTCCCGAAGGGTGCCAGTATTTCTGGTGTTAACGGCATAGTGCATTCTGGTTAGAAATCATTGTCATTAAATGAAGGCACTTCAGTTGTACATGCCAAAAAATAGACAGTTCTTTTATGGTGAGGTTTGAAAATTCTGACTGTTCATGTTGGAAAATGAAAAATCTAAATTCTTGTCAGAATGTAGTCCACTTAGTGCACCTAATTGAAGTTCTGTAATAACCCCTCACAGCTACTTGAGCATTCTCTCAGGATGTAATAGCACCGAGATGACATCCTAGCTTGAAGGAACAGATTGTTTCTCATGAATCACAGCCAACATGCAGCCATAGCTCTTTGAGTTGGTGCTCAGGTGCAGCTTCCTTTCTGATATAAGCTTAATATAATGGACAGACAATATAATGAGGCACTAACAGCAAATTGGCTCCCAGAGCATATTCCAGTTATATCAGAACATGAGTGTATCCAAACAACACCATTCCCCCAGTGTAGAATGGCACAGCCTGTCTCTCTCCAGGCTGATTCGTGTACAGAGTGGACAGCCTGAAGCCATGTTCACACCTCCATTCAATTAAACTTTATTCATATAGTGCTTTTAATAATGGGCATTGTAAAGGTAGCTTAGTGCTTAGCACGTTTGCATCTCCAGGGTTGGGGGTTTGAAAATCGCCCCTGCCCTGTTTGTATGTTCTCCCCATGCTTCGGGGGTTTCCTCCGGGTACTCCAGTTTCCTCCCCCTGTCCAGAGACATGAGTTGTCAGCTGATTCCAAATTCTCTGTTGTGTACATGATTGTGCCCTGCAATCGGTTGGCACCCTATCCAAGATTAAAAAAAGGAGTAAACACAAAATACAGTTTTTTAATGATCGTTATATATTTAAGCAAACAAATGATTGAATACCAACCGGGTCTGTGTGAAAATGTATTTGCCCCCATAATTACTAATTCCCTAAATCTATGAAACTGCATTCATAATGGGGTTCAGCTGGACTAGACACATCCAGGCCTGATTACTCCAAACCCTGTTCAATCAAATCAATGCTTAAATAGAACTTTTTCAAGAGTATGAAGTTGGTTAAAAGGTCTTACACAGTAATATACTATGCCAAAATTAAAAGAGATTCCAGAAATTATGAGGAAGAAGGCGATTGAAATACATCAGTCTGGGAAGGATTACAAAGCTGTTTCAAAAGCTCTGGGACTCCAAAGAACCACAGTGAGAGCCATTATCTCCAAATGGAAAAACTCGGCACAGTAGTGAATCTTCCCAAAAGTGTACGACCTTTCATAATTTCTCCAATGAGCACAAACACTACTCATCCAGCAAGTCACAAAAGACCCAAGAACAACATCAAAGGACCTACAGGCCTCTCGTACATCAATAAAAATCACTGTTCATGACTCCACTATCAGAAAGACACTTGGTCAAAAATGGGATCCATGGAAAAGTGGTGAGGCGAAAAACCACTGATAACCAAGAAGAACTTTAAGGCTCATCTGAATTTTACCAAAACACACCTAGATGATCCTCAAAGCTTTTGGGAGAATGTTCTGTGGATTGATGAGTCTCAAGTGGGACTGTTTGAAGATGGGGTCCCGTTACATCTGGTGTAAACCAAACACAGAATTCCACAAAAAGAATATCATACCTACGGTCAAGCATGGTGGTGGAAGTGTGATGGTGTGAGGATGATTGCTGCTTCAGGGCCTGGGCAACTTGTAATAATTGAGGGAAACATGAATTCTGCTCTCTACCAGAAAATCCTAAAGGAGAATGTCGGGTCTTCAGTATATAAGTTGAAACTCAAGCACAACTGGATTATGCAGCAAGACAATGATCCAAAGTATAGGAGTAAGTCCTAGTCCTAGAAGTAAATGAAAGACTGATTTACAGTTATCGGAAGTGTTTGGTTGCAGTTGTTGCTGCTAAAGGTGGCAGAACCAAATTTTAATTTAAAAGGTGCACTTGCTTTTTTTTTTATAAAAAATAATAAATAAAAATTGTATTGTGTGATTACTCTGGTTGCTTTGTTTTATGTTATATATCGTTTGAAGATCTAAAACTATTTAGTATGAGTTGTACACAAAAACAGAAGAAGTCAGATGAGGGCAAATACTTTTTTACATTACTGCAGCACTGTAGGCTTTACTACCAGATTACATGAGTTCCTAATTTCTGTTTTTCTAAGTTTTGACCCTCCTTGGTTTCTTTAGTTGTCTTTCTGATGCTCCTTGGAAAAACCTAATCCAAGGTCAGAGCAGAGACTAGCATTGAGACCATATTTAAATCCTGGCATAGACCAGCATCACAGCACTGCAGCTGATTTTTATGAGCACTTTTTAATTCCATTAAAGGAGATTTATCTTGATAAACCAAAACTGCAGACCTTTAGGGCACAATCTGTGCTTCATGGCAACAAAAGTAATAGCTGCATCAGTCGCTATATCATGTGGCTCGGAGGAGTGGGTGGCTTTGTTTCTGACACTAATTCATTATTAATAGCACTTGCTGTGCTGGAGCAAACAGCGACTCCCATAAAAGAAATCTCCAAATGGTTTATCTATATTTTATTGACTGTAAACAATGGTCGATGGAGCATTCTTTGAAAAGGACATACATCACAACACATTATTTTATGAGCCACTGAAATATATCCCAAAGATATCCCAAATGAACTTCACCTCCTAGTCTGCAAATCAACCCCAGTTTATACTCAGTAATCAGTTACATTTCTCATGACGTCAGTTCCTCCGCTGACGTGAACATGATAATATTGACGCCCATTTATTTTTCATCGATAGATGGCGATGTTAATCTCAGGCACGATGTAGACTCACTTCCTCACATGGAAAAAGAGATGTGTGCGGTTGCCAGATTGTATTGATATCCTAACTGGTGGCTGGAATGTGAAAGGAATGAAGATGACACAATAAGTAATAAACAAATAATGAAGTTTTAATAAATAGTTAACTGAAGTCTTGAACTTAAAGCAAATGAAGTCATGCTGCAATACCAACAGATAATAAGCATTATACCAAATCTCAAATCAGAAGGTATGCATTCATTTTCTATAGCAGGACAGCTGTGACAGTAGTCCTAGGCTATAGGTTTAGATTAATGCACGATTTCTAATGTGTTTCTATAATAAAAGCGCACACACACACACACACACACACACACACACACACACACACACACACAATCTAAAAGTAAACAAACCCAACATATTATTTAACAAACAAATGCAGACATTTTGATATGGTAATGCTTTCTGTCAGGAGACAGTTATGTAACATTTATGGAAGAGTTTCCTGACATGGGAGAGTTTTTTTTTTTTTTTTTTTTTTGGGGGACACTTACTTAGTTTTACGGGGGAATAAAAGTTAGCACATTTGCCTCGCACCTCCAGGAATGGGGGCTTGCATCCTTGTGCACAGAGTTTGCATGTTCTCCCTGTGCTCCCTGTTCTCCCAGGGGTTTCCTCAGTGTACTCTGGTTTCCTCCCCCAGTCCAAAGCCATGTGCTGTAGGCTGATTGTCATATCCAAATTGTCTGTAGTATGTGAATGTGTGTGATTGTGCCCTGGGTTGGTACCCGTCCATGTTGTCCCCTGCCTTGCTCCCCGAGTCCCCTAGGATAGTCTCCAGGGTCCCCGTGACCCTGTGCAGGATGATCGGTACAGAAAATGGATGGATGGAGGTGTTTACTTTTACAGCAAGAAGCTGATAGAGGGAACAACTGTTTTTAGCTGCTATAAAGTGATAACAGGAACTCAATTGTCTCACTTAACATTAAATGTAACTATAAATAATGAAATGTTTTACATGTTGTGTTTTAGAAAAAGTAAACATTTTAAAAGGAATAAAACACTTCATGATGTGCTGCTGTTATAGGACCATCACATCTTACCAAAAAAACCCACCAGCTGTCGGTAATTATTTTCCTGTAAGAGCAACCCCGTTTTTTGTATAGTATCTGGCAACCCACCACAGGACGCCATTGCTGCTCCATGTTTGCACGATTTCTTTTGCTGAGAGCCGAAACGTAACATTAAACTTCCAAGTTTGTTCAACTATTCTTATTTTTCATTCATTTTCCAGGGACGTGTGCGACGACTAAACCGCCAAGATGCCGCGAATTATGATTAAAGGTGGCGTTTGGCGCAACACTGAGGTATGCTAACCGATAAGCACGTAGCTGGCTAGTTAGCATAAGCCGAGAACAGAATTGCTAACCGACGTTGTTAATACTCCAGTTTAAGTTAAATATCGGCTCAAGCGTGCTAAACGTGTATTCAGTCGCGCGCACGGAGCTGTAGTTAGCCCGGTATTGTAACTGTAAAGACGAGGACTTCACAAGTCACACCGCCAGGCGTGTGAGAACAGTTAGCTTTAGAGCTAGCCTACGAAGCTAGCGGGCTAGTTACAATGTCCGCATAATTTATGTACTTCGACTGATTTATGCTTCGAATAGAATATAATAGAATATGAAGTAAGAGTTCTTTTCCCCAATGTATTAACACTAGAGAAACACGTAGCATCATATTCACTGTTTGTTTCTATCCTTCAGCTTTCCCCCGCTGAAACAGTTACACTGTGTTACATTTAAATGCAGGATGGTGTATAAGGTGTATACTTGGTCTTAAGTAATTAATCTTCAGATTAGATTCAACTAGTTAGGTTTATAATCTATTAGAAGTCGTAGCAGCAAGTAGAGATCATGATCATGATGTCCAGTCTTGTATGAAAAAACACCTGGCTGTGCTTCATGAACACATGAGTACCCCAGAGCCTCTGTGAGTCCACGGATCTGTGGGTCGGGTCTGTGAGTCCACGGATCTGTGGGTCGGGTCTGTGAGTCCACGGATCTGTGGGTCGGGTCTGTGAGTCCACGGATCTGTGGGTCCGGTCTGTTAGTCCACGGATCTGTGGGTCGGGTCTGTGAGTCCACGGATCTGTGGGTCGGGTCTGTGAGTCCACGGATCTGTGGGTCGGGTCTGTGAGTCCACGGATCTGTGGGTCGGGTCTGTGAGTCCACGGATCTGTGGGTCGGGTCTGTGAGTCCACGGATCTGTGGGTCGGGTCTGTGAGTCCACGGGTCGGGTCTGTGAGTCCACTGGTCGGGTCTGTGAGTCCACGGATCTGTGGGTCGGGTCTGTGAGTCCACGAATCTGTGGGTCGGGTCTGTGAGTCCACGGATCTGTGGGTCGGGTCTGTGAGTCCACGGATCTGTGGGTCGGGTCTGTGAGTCCACGGATCTGTGGGTCGGGTCTGTGAGTCCACGGATCGGGTCTGTGAGTCCACAGATCTGTGGGTCGGGTCTGAGAGTCCACGGGTCGGGTCTGTGAGTCCATCACTGCCTGGCAAGATAGAAGGAAATAAACCTTGTGTGCATAAATGGTTTATGGACCTGTTATAAGTAAGATTAGCTTTCTAGATTGAACACTTGTATGTTGTTCTAGTTTTACCATGCTTATCTCCACCATCAGATTGTTTTTTCAATGCCCCCGTTATCCATTCAGATGAATAACAGGTTTTGTTGTATAGTTGGCTATGTCAATGTTTGTGGTAAACCACCTGTTTTTGCATTCTGTCTCTACAGGATGAGATCCTTAAAGCAGCTGTAATGAAATATGGCAAAAACCAGTGGTCTCGTATCGCCTCTCTGCTGCACAGAAAGTCGGCTAAACAGTGTAAAGCTAGATGGTGAGTCTTGCTTTTTAATTCTTTACTCAGAGTTCTGTATTTCATGTGTGTTGCCCGCAATTGTTTCAAATTCACATTTTATTGTCCACATACACAGTACAACATGCAGGAAAGCTTGTTATTGGATCGATGTACCCATTATTTATAAGCATACTTGGTTTTTGAGTTCTTGAGGTTTGGATTAAAACCTGTTCACCAGCGAAACAGTACAATAACCATAACAGCACAACAATTAAATAAACCTTTTTAATAATATTTAGTTGTGATTTCTACTGTAACAGAATCAAACATCCCCGTGGTTTTGCTGTTCTAAGTCGGTGGCAATGTACGTGCATGTAATGCCTTAAGTACTGACTCTTCTTTGGTTAACTTCAACTAGGTATGAATGGCTGGATCCCAGCATTAAGAAAACAGAATGGTCACGTGAAGAAGAGGAGAAGCTTCTTCATTTGGCCAAGCTGATGCCCACCCAGTGGAGAACGATAGCTCCCATCATTGGCAGAACCGCAGCACAGTGCCTGGAGCATTATGAGTATCTTCTGTAAGCACGCTTGCTCATTGTACTTGTATATTATTAATATGTTTGATTCAATAATTTTGTAACTGCACTGTTTATTTCTGACCCCAGAGACAAAGCTGCCCAAAGGGACAACGAAGAAGACACAACCGATGATCCCCGCAAGCTCAAGCCAGGGGAGATTGACCCAAACCCTGAAACCAAGCCGGCCAGACCAGACCCTGTGGACATGGATGAAGGTTTTTATACTGACGTTTTGGAACGTTCTTTCTTTGTCTGACCCGAGTATAGTACCATTTTAATTCCTTTGCTGACGGTTAATGAAGTGCTTTTATTTCTTCTGCAGATGAGTTGGAGATGTTGTCTGAGGCCAGGGCTCGTTTAGCAAACACACAAGGAAAAAAGGCCAAGCGGAAAGCCAGGGAGAAGCAGCTAGAGGAGGCAAGGTAAGATGACTAATGTTGGATGTGCACGGGTATCTATATATGTACTGATTATATGAGGAATTATTGGAAGGCTGTAAAAATGCAGCACACAAAAGCATGTACTAAACTGTAATGCATTAAATAGATCACATTTACTCGGTGGTTTTTATCCAGAATGACTACCATTTTAGTTGAGTACAGCTGCTGGTAGTTTGTTGAACACCAAATCCCCCCCCCAGGCGCTTGGCAGCCCTGCAGAAGCGCAGAGAGTTGCGTGCTGCCGGCATAGATATTCAGAAGAAGCGGAAGAAAAAACGGGGTGTTGACTACAATGCTGAGATACCCTTTGAAAAAAAGCCTGCTCCAGGATTTTACGATACATCTATGGAGCAGTACGATCCACTCGAGCCTGACTTCAAAAGACTTCGCCAGCAGCATCTTGACGGAGAGCTGAGAAAGTGAGTGAGCGGCACACACTCGTGTATAAAGATCATAACTGAATGAATGTTTTTTAAGGGCTGCACAATATGATATCTATAATTATGTAGGGCTGCACAATTATGGCTAAAGTAATAAGGATAATAATATTGAGATATCTATTATTTTGTGATAAATATTTTTATTGAACTTTCACTTTAAGAAATAGGATGTGAGACACATGAAAAATAAATTAAAAAAAAAAAAAAAAAAAAAGACTGTAAATGCAAAAAAACAACCGTTAACCTGTTCCACCTTGTCATGGAAATTAGACAACACTCGCAAACTCGTCCTCTGAAGGTAAAAAGGTTAATTACAGAAAGATGGTTAATACAGGATAGAATAATGAGCGCTCTGAAGTGCTTGTGCTGAACCACTACTGTATATATGAAACGCAGAGCATGACATACTTCTGTGTACCGATAAGAATCTGTTTGAGGCAGTTCAAAGAGGCTTTGTTTTAGGGTCTTAGAAGATGTGCATTCGAACCTTGAACATGTTTGTGTCTGTGTAAGCAGATAATCATTCTGTACAGATCTCAGTGACATCACATGGCCTTCTTAGGTGTTCTCCTCAGAAGAAAAGAACAAGAACAAAATTATTACAAAGTAAAAATGAGTAATTTCCCCTTACATTTCCCTCATTTTATCATTACAAAATATGATAACTACAATTAACAGAGAAATTACTATGCTGTGAGTACATCGGAACTTCAGAATCCTTTCACGGTTCAACTCAATTCATAATGAAACAGACATAATGAAGGCGTTAAGGTTGTTTTTGCGTATATAAATTATCCTGTTTTCAAGCAAGCTAATTTTAGAGTGAAATGAGAATCGTCCTGGTCAAAGGAATATTTACAATGGACATAAAATGGATGTCAATGGGTCTTCATTGTCCGTGTCAATGGGAGAATCTGATTCCCAGTCAGGTTTAGAATACAAATCAGGTTGGTCATCATAGGGATCGTAATCTTTGTCAACATCAGCGTTTGGTCATTAGTGATTTCAACGAGAGTGAGAGACTGCTCCAAACGGGAGAAACGATACAAGGCAAAATGAGCCAGACAAGAAGAATTATTGCACCTACTGGTAGACAGACGGTTAATATCCACGAGCCCCATCTCCCGAGTACTGAGTTCAGCTAATCAAACCCCGTCTCGCTAGTCTGTGGAGGGTTGCGTATCTCAGACCGCCTGTGTTCAGTGATGGAATAACCATTGTGTCTGTGTGACGAGGGGATGTGTGGGTAGCACTGTTGTCAATGATTCTTATGATAAAAGGTGATACAGAACGGTTTACAGAGGCACCAATATCTTGGCATACAGGCTTTTAACTACTAATTGTCATCCAATCTGTACCATTAGTCTAATAAAGTACCTCGCAGGCTTATTTGGGACCTATAGAAATCACATCTCCTTAGGCACTTAGTCCCTTCACCACAATCAGCTAAATACCAAATTTGGGTAAAAGTGTGCATGTCATGCATTCTTTCTGCTGCAACAATGTGATTGATTCTTGAATTTCCCCTTGGGGATCAATAAAGTATCTATTTATCTATCTATCTAACTATCTATCTATTGATCAAGAAGTCTTGCACCCAATAAACTTCAGTATCGCGCTTTGGTTTATCTTTCCAAGTTAAGGGTCTACCCCTGATGTTGTCGGTAATGGTCCCAGTGATTTGTGAGTTTATTTCTGTGACAGGGCTTACTAACAGGTACCACCTACACCAGCAGAAGGGTGCGCGTTTAGGAATAGGTTTGTATGTATGAGTGGATGTGCAGGTCGACATCTAATGATCTGTGTCTACTCTGCAACAGTAGTCTGTGGTCAGGGAGCTTTGAGGCGTAAGAGGTGAGGTAGCAAAATCACGTCGTCTAACCTCTGTCCTGGTAAAGTGGCTATATAGTATGCACTAATGAAGTTCATTCCTCCTAAGAGTACAGTTTCTGTGTTTCAACATTTTCTCCAAAAACAAAATGTCCATGATTTTGCAGGCTACTACATACCACTTGGTGTCTTGTGTTGTGTAACCACAAGGAACTGGTGTGAGAATGTGTGTTTGAGTGCAGTGTGTCGTGTGTGGGTGTGTATATGCAGATTGTCGGTCCTCCTAGAGGCCTCTCGATAGAGAATCACTGTCTAGTCCTCCTGTTGAAGTCAGTCCAGCTCAGTGCTCGGCTCTGGCACTCTCCTGCAGTGGCTGGCACGCATCCATGTGGCTCTCTAGCTGACCTTTACCACTAAGTGAGTGACAAAAAGGATAGAATGGCCCCAACCACTGTGGCTTGTTCCACCTGGTCCTGCGGAAGTCCTTGATCATGATCCACTCTCCGGGCTTCAGATCATGCAGCAGGCCCATCGCTGGAGCTGGTAGTGCTGCCTTTAGCTGCTTGTGGATAGAGTGCAGAGCAGAGGACAGGGTTGCACAGTAATTTAACATTGCATCATCACATGCTGCAGTGTCAGGAAGAGGAACTGTCACACCTGCGTGAGGTTGGCCTCCCACCAATGCAAAACCTCAGCAAAATATGAATGAACTTGGAGCATGGGGGGTGACCCCAGAATAACCTTTAAATATTCCTTTAATATCTCCAAATCCAAAGCAGCACAAACAAAGCGTTTATCGGCACAAACCAGCCCAAACGAAGCACAAAAAACAAGCCTATTTGGAGTGAACTTGGAGCATGTGTGGGGCTGGTGACGTCACCGCACCATAATTAAATGTCTAATATTTCAAAAACGAAAGCAGCACAAAAGATTGAGACAATTTTGGGTTCGTTTGAAGCATGTAGGGGGGCTTGGTGACCCCAGAATGACCCCTTTTAATTTCTCCTAAACCAAAGCAGCACAAACGAAAATTAGATCAGCACTAACGAGCACAAACGATTGAGACTATTTGGAGTGAATTTGGAGGGGGGGTGTGTGTCTTGGTGACACCAGAATGACCCTTTGAATATTCTTTTAATATCTCCTGAACCGAAGCAGCACAAACGATTGAGACTATTTTGCTGACATTTGTGGAGGTCTTCCCATCAATATCCCAAAGGGTCTAAGCCCATCCTAAGCCTGCTTCAGAACAGTATTTGCTGAATCTGTTTTTTTGTTTGTTTGTTTTTTGTCCAATTTTCTCTCTCCACCACCCCACCACTAGCTGGATGATTTGCACAGTGCTGCTTTAAGTCAATACTCAAATATTCACCCACCTCCTTACGGGCATGGCTCACAAAAAGTGTGCCTTTTATCACTGGAGATTATCATTATCACTACCGCGTCTGAGTCCTGTTTGGACGTAGAGACGTGGCCTTCTCTGCCTTCAAACCTCAACCCACATTGAGTTCCGCAAACATCCCAAACAAAATGTATATATTTTTAGAGTAATTAGAGAAACCAATGCTTTATCGCTGCTGTAATTCCCCCATGTGTCAATGCAACCCCATGCTTTGCATAATATGGGAAAATGTATTTAAGGAGGCAAGGTGGCCTTGTGGGCGTAGCTTGGAGTCTGAAAGCTGTAAAGGAGGAGTGATTAATTTTTCAGAGTATAGTGCACAGAGTTTGGGTGTTAGGGTGTTGTTGTCGCTGCCTGCTTTTGTTTTGCTGCACTGTCCGCTCGAGTGTTTCTTAGGAAAACGGTCTAATTTGTTAGCGTGTGCACCACATTTGCATACTGCAATAGTAGGAGTAGGACCGCGTCCAGCAGCTCAGAGACTAGTTTGTGGTGGGCTGTGTGTGTTCCTGAACTCATCAGGAAGTTCCTGTGTCTCCAAATTGTTCCAAAATCATGTACTACTTCAAAGGCATATCTACTGTCTGTGTAGATATTTACTGACTGTCCCTCAGCATGTCTTCATGCCTCTCTGAGGGCGTACAGTTCAGCTGCTTGTGCTGAAAGGTTTGAGGGGAGACTTCCTGACAGATCGTCTCGTATACGGTCACTACTGCATAGCCCACTCGATTTTTACCAGTGTCCGTGTTTGCTGATAATATTGTGTTTTGGTGGGATTAAATCAAAACATGGAAATTGGAGTTGACTTTTCTGGTGATATCTGGAAATCCTGAGTTTAAATGAAGTGAACAATTAGAGTTAGTGAATGGAGAGATGCAGTGTAGTGTAAGTTTACAAACTGAACAGTTGCTGATTTTGATTATGATGTACAACTCTGAACAGGTCACTCGCAACGGTGTTAATAAATATTTATTCACAGTCGCACAAAGTACTGTTCGGTTACAAATGCAAATGAAATGGTTGCACTGTAAAGTCCAGAGTTTATCTGCGAAGGTTTTTCCTGTTCGGTGTGGTGATGTTTAATGTCCCCGACAACCTCTGTAGTGCAATTTAGCATCATGTTAATGTCACGATTTCCCCTGCTGTTGGAGCTCAAAGTGAAGCTGGCCGCTCAAGGGCTAAAATGCTAACTCTATTTCCGGAGTTAGTCACTACAAAACGACGTCATCCCTACGCTGCTCTATGGCGATTGGCTGTAAGTGTAGGAAGACACTTGATTGATTTGATCTGCAGCGAAGTGTTCTATGAGCAGAGGACGGACTTTAAACGTTAATATCACAGTCGATCATGTTCATTTAATCGTGGGCAGTCAAAATCGTCATCGCAATCGATATTCAATTAATTCATAACTCATGTCACACCCCTCTTCATCTCCCTCCACTGGCTTCCTGTAGCTGCCCGCATCAAGTTCAAGGCCTTGATGCTCACCTACAAGACCTTGTCAGGAACAGCACCCTCCTACCTCAACTCTCTCCTGAAGGCATACATTCCCTCTCGCAATCTGCGGTCGACTAGCGACCGACGTTTAGTAGTTCCCACTCAGCGAGGCGTAAGGTCCCTTTCCAGAACCTTCACACATACCGTTCCCCAGTGGTGGAATGCTCTTCCGATCTCAATCCGGACTGCAGAGTCTCTCACTATCTTCAAAAAACAGCTAAAGACCCACCTTTTCCGTGAACACCTAACCATCTCCAAAAAAAAAAAAAAAAAAAACACAGACTTGCACTTACACCTCTACTCTGTACACTTTGCTTCCTCTGGTATTCAATTAATGGATCTTGTATAGTAGCACTACTTGTATTGTTCCCTGCTTGATATATCGCTTTGCTTATTTGTAAGTCGCTTTGGATAAAAGCGTCTGCTAAATGAATAAATGTAAATGTAATTGTGCAGCCCTATAATTGTCGCAATAGACTCATCAGAGAGATTGCAGGCATTGTGGTATCTTTTTATACAACTTGGAAAAAAAAAAGTATAACAAATACCATACTCGTATTTCAACTGATGTTTTGTACTGTATCTCTAAAGCTTTAAACGTTTTGTCAAATGGTACAATTTTATGCTAAAACAAACCTTTTTAAATAATAGTGCTTTTTTGATTGTGATTGAACTCAGTTTTAAGATTGATTCTTTGATCAATTCAATGCTGGATTGATTCATTGGCACACCTAACAAAAGGGACCTTTTCAGAACGTGTAAATTGAATTCAAATGTAAAAGATAAGAGTCTCATGTGAAAATTAGAGATAATTGATTTAATTTGCACCGCTATAATTGAATGATGTTTTCACGGACTGCCATAGTGACAAAGAAGAGCGCGAGCGTAAAAAGGATAAACAGAAGATCAAGAAGAAGAAAGAGTCCGACCTTCCCTCTGCCATTTTGCAGACTAGTGGGGTGTCAGAGTTCACAAAAAAAAGGAGCAAGCTAGTGCTGCCTGCACCACAGGTAAACAGTCATATATTCTTCTGTGGAAAATGTTTTGTACAAATACTGTATCTCACAAAAGTGAGTACACCCCTCACATTTTTGTAAATATTTGATTATATCTTTTCATGTGACAACACTGAAGAATTGACACTTGACACAATGTAAAGTAGTGAGTATACAGCTTGTATAACAGTGTAAATTTGCTGTCCCCTCACAGCCATTAATGTCTAAACCACTGGCAACAAAAGTGAGTACACCCCTAAGTGAAAATGTCCAAATTGGGCCCAATTAGCCATTTTCCCTCCCCAGTGTCATGTGACTTGTTAGTGTTACAAGGTCTCAGGTGTGAATGGGTAGCAGGTGTGTTTAATTTGGTGTCATCGCTCTCACACTCCCTCATACTGGTCACTGGAAGTTCAACATGGCACTTCATGGCAAAGAACTCTCTGAGGATCTGAAAAAAAACAATTGTTGCTCTACATAAAGATGGCCTAGGCTATAAGAAGATTGCCAAGACCCTGAGCTGCAGCACGGCGGAAAAGACCATACAGCAGTTTAATAGGACAGGTTCCACTCAGAACAGGCCTCGCCATGGTCTACGAAAGGAGTTGAGTGCCCATGCTCAGCATCATATCCAGAGGTTGTCTTTAGGAAATAGACGTGTGAGTTCTGCCAGTATTGCTGCAGAGGTTGAAGGGGTTGGGGGTCAGCCTGTCAGTGCTCAGACCATACGCCGCACACTGCATCAAATTGGTCTGCATGGCTGTCGTCCCAGAAGGAAGCCCCTTCTAAAGATGATGCACAAGAAAGCCCGCAAACAGTTTACTGAAGACAAGCAGACTAAGGACATGGATTACTGGAACCATGTCCTGTGGTCTGTTGAGACCAAGATAAACTTATTTGGTTTAGATATTGTCAAGCGTGTGTGGTGGCAACCAGGTGAGGAGTACAAAGACAAGTGTGTCTTGCCTACAGTCAAGAATGGTGGTGGGAGTGTCAAGGAGCACAAGGTCTCTAGGAGCACAAGGTCTGTAACATCCACCAGCTCTGTGATGTCGTCATGGAGGAGTGGAAGAGGACTCCAGCGGCAACCTGTGCAGCTCTGCTGAACTCCATGCCCAAGAGGGTTAAGGCAGTGCTGTAAAATAATGGTGACCACACTAAATATTGAGACTTTGGGGCCCAATTTGGACATTTTCACTTACTTTTGTTGCCAGTTGTTCAGTTACTTTTGTCTCACTCACTTATTGTTGCCAGCAGTTTAGACATCAATGGCTGTGTGTTGAGTTATTTTGAGGGGACAGCAAATTTACACTGTTACACAAGTTGTACACTCACTACTTTACATTGTAGCAAAGTGTCATTTCTTCAGAGTTGTCGCATGAAAAGATATAATCAAAAATTTACAAAAATGTGAGGGGTGTACACATTTTGTGAGATACTGTACATGGTTATTCAGATTTATATAACCATGTTCTCTTGGTCAGATATCTGATGCTGAACTGGAGGAGGTGGTGAAACTCGGCCAAGCCAGCGAAATCGCTCGTCAAACCGCCGAAGAGTCTGGAATCACAAACTCTGCTTCCAGCGCTCTGCTTTCTGAGTACAACGTCACAAATAACAGCATGGCCCTGCGCACACCCCAGACTCCCGCAGCACAGGACAAGATTCTACAGGTATCTGTGTTTCGTTTTCAGTGTGTCAAACCAAAACTTTGTCTTGTTAAAACCTATTTGAGCATAATTTCATCCCCACTATCTGATCTAATTTGGTATTTCTTTTACAATCACTCTAGGAGGCCCAGAATCTGATGGCGCTTACTAATGTGGACACCCCTCTGAAGGGTGGTCTAAATACTCCTTTGCATGAGAGTGACTTCTCTGGGGTCACCCCACAGAGGCTGGTGGTCCAGACACCCAACACTATGCTCTCTACACCTTTCAGGTACTGTACAGAGTGAATATCTTAGTAAGATCAGATTACGATGATTGCAGAACGTATCAAACCAATGAAATCCTTAAATTATTAAATCTTTGGCAGAACTCCTAGTCATGGGGCCGAGGGTTTGACCCCTCACAGTGGAATGACCCCAAAGCCTTCAATAGGAGTGACCCCAGGTCGCACGCCCCTGCGGGACAAACTCAACATCAATGCTGAGGATGGTGTGGTGGATTATGCAGATCCAGCTTATGCCAAACACCTGGTGGGTAGAAAAAAAGCCACATGAGAAGCATCCTCTTCTTCTTGAGTATCACCCTGCGGAATTTTAATACATGATGTATATTTTCCAGCAACGGGAGTCTCGCGAGCAGCTGAAGTTGGGGCTAATGTCTCTTCCACTGCCCAAGAATGACTTTGAGATCGTGCTGCCTGAGAACGCTGAGAGGGAGATGGAAGAGCCGGAGGTGGACGAGAGCTATGTGGAGGATGCAGCTGATATTGAGCTCTGTAAACAGGTCAGGGATTTCACTTGCTCTGCTGCTAATCATGTTGTCTTTTAAAAATATAATTCATTATTGAATTCAAACATTTAAGTGAAATTATTGGGGGAAAAAACAAAAAATGTGTTAATTATTGACTACTGCTCTACAATGTGTAAGTGCATATAGATGTCCTCAAGGCCAAAGAATGATAAATATAGACAGTCTAAATTGCTGTTGTTGGCTATTAAGCTTTAAACAATGACTGCAGTTAGGCAAGTTTCTGAGAAGCAGAGAATTGGCACCTCTCTGGTCTCTAGATGACAATGAAGTTTAGTGAACAACACATCAAGAAGTAGGTGCTTCTTGCTATTTGTACTTGTATGAATGGTTTTACTGCACATTAAGTTATAATCTTGAATATGTAAAGAATATACAAAGAAAAATGTCTAAAAACAGGAAGCTACTTCATATGTTTGTAGAAATATAATTTGGTTGTGTTTTTTCCATCCCAATTTTTCTGTGGCTAAATAGCAAATGGTGTGCACTATATATAGTATACTACGTAGGGTGTACAGTGGCAAGAAAAAGTATTTGAACTTGAATTTCATGATTTTTTTTTTTTATAAATTTGTCATAAAATGTGATCTGATCTTCATCTAAGTCAGGGGTATTGACATATAATGTGCATAAAATAATAACACAAAAATTATTCTGATCCCTCATGTCTTTATTGAGAACAACCAAAAAACCTGAACAAAGAAGCACATGCTTATGTGAGCCATGCCTCGCCAAAAAGAGCTTTCAGAGGATCTACGATCAAGAATAATTGATTTACATAAAGCTGGCAAGGGTCACAGTGATTTCAAAGACTTTAGAAATTCACCAGTCTACAGTTAGGCAAACATTCTACAAATGGAGACACTTTGGGACTGTTGCTACTCTACCAAGAATTGGATGCCTTGTCAAAATGACACCAAGAGCTCAACAAAGACTCCTCAATGAGGTAAAGAAACAACCCCGAATGACATCCAGTTCCAATGATGCCTTCAAATCTTTGGCTAACATCTCTGTTCATGAGTCTACAATACGCAAAACATTGAACAAGCAGGGTATCTATGGCAGGACACCAACACCACGAAGGAAGCCACTGCTTACTAAAAAGAACATTGCTGCACACCTGAAGTTTTGCAAAAGAGCCCATTGACACTCCACAGTGGTATTGGCAAAATATTTGTGGACTGATGAAACTAAGATTGAACTATTTGTAAAAAGCACACAGCACTACATCTGGCGTGGAAAGGGCACGGCATATCATCATGATGTATCAGGTTGTCAATACCCCTGACTTGGATGAAGATCAGATCACATTTTATGACAAATTTATTCAGAAAACCATGAAATTCCAAAGGGTTCACATACTTTTTCTTGCCACTGTACAAATTGTGTACCCCTGCACTAGAGTATATATTCTGTGCTCATGTCAGGTCATATAGTAGTCTATTAATGATTTCTGTTATTCCATGATGTCATTGCAGGTAGCCAGAGAAGCTGAGCGAGAGAAAGAGCTGAGGCAGAGACACACACCAGTGCAGAGGGATTTACCCAGGCCCTCAGAGGTGAGCTGTCTTCTGAGTGTTGATAAACCATGGTCCAAATCCTCCTCATGCTTTAATGGTTTCACAAATAAATTCTAAATTTGGCCCTTTCCATTTCAGTTCAGTTAACTTAAGAGTACCCTGATGAGTCAGTCAAATGTATGCTGTAGTCATGTGTGCTGTAATGATGTTTCTGTAATCAGGTAAATGAGACTATTCTGAGGCCTCAGAATGTGGAGCCTCCTCTCACAGAGCTGCAGCTGGCAGAGGAGCTCATAAAGAAAGAGATGATTACCATGATCCACTATGACAGTCTGCACCATCCATACACAGAAGTCCTGGCTAAGAAAGGTAAAGGAGCAGGCGCAGGTTCTACCAGCACTGAGCATGTTGCCTACCTGGAGAAATCGCCCTATGAAAAAGTGGTGGAGGAGGACCTCAAAAAGGTAAGTGTTGTGTGCACTAACTTGTTTAACACAGATTTAAAAAGCAACAATTCTTTGATGTCGCCTGTTCATGATGTAAATGAATGGATGAATTTATGTTGCACTGTATGAACGTCAGGCTAAAGAGTTACTGCGGCAAGAGATGGAGGTGGTGAAGCATGGGATGGGTCATGGCGATCTTTCCATTGATGCCTATAACCAAGTTTGGGAGGAGTGTTACAGCCAGGTGCTGTACCTACCTGGACAGAGCCGATACACCAGAGCCAATCTGGCCAGCAAGAAAGACAGGATTGAGTCTCTGGAAAAGAAATTGGAGGTATAGCAAAATCAAACAGTCTTTTTTTTCTTTTTCTTTTTTAAATTAATTTATTTCTTTTGCAGTTCCTGCATATTACAGCAGGTGGCGCTGACAACTTATTATTGGCCTTATAATCACTATTTGGTTGTCACTGTTCAGAATCAAAGTGACATGTTTTTACTTTTTCTGTCGTTCTGTTTGTGGAGAGGCAATTAATAATTAAGCACATCATTCATAAAGTAATGTTATTAATTCATCTCTGGTGCTTAAAGTTTTATTTGTCATTACTACATCACTCAAGAGAAACAGGGCGGTCCTCCAGTCTGTATTCATGAATTTGAAGATAAAAATAAGAATATTTTAAAATCTACAATAAAAACTTTTTCCTATGAAAACACTGATTTTAATGCAGATAAAAAGACAGTCAGTTGGCTTTAGTTTTAAGGCTGGTATAGGTGCAAAGTTTCAGTTAATCAAGGCAACCCCTGTCTCACAAAGGGTGCATTTGTTTCATATTTCTTGGCTGAAACATTGGCGGAAACTTGGAGCCTTTTCACACAGCAGCACACTCTCAGCAGTGGGGGAGGAGGGAGTAGAGGGCTAAGCGTCGCTGCACTCCCTTCATTCAGAGAATCAACAGGATTTATGTTAACAGCAGCTGCATTCCACATTTATTAACAGGCCTCAGAAGTGGCTTGGAGTACCGGCGTTTTAGAGGGGTTCAGGGTGATATCTGTGGTAGGGTCCATAAATGGCAGCACACTTTCACCTTACCCGCTGGCTCAACCACACAGAGTAAACAAAAGCCCTGTGCAGACTGGCTGTTAACATCAGTCTTGGGTGATCGGATCACAAGTGGGCAGCCTTTCACACCTGGTTGTTTGCTTGTGTCTTGCCTGCATGTTCAGTGACCGCGATGATCCAAGTTATCAGTAGCAGACTTGCTAAATCTGCCAAAAGCAACCTGATGTCACTTCAAAACCAGACCCTGAAATACTACACAAATTGGACGACATACTGTCATCTGTCCGTGTAGCAACATACTTTTTGTGCTTTTAATATTCATGCAAATGTAAAGAGAGGTACGTAAATTAAAAAGTGAGTAGCGTTGCATAAATTTAGTCATTGTGTAGCAAGAGTGTAGGTGTGGCGGTCAGAGTTTTAAAGATTGCCTCACAAATACAGCTCTAATTAACTTGAGCACAGTGCACGAGGCTATAAATAGGGATGGGTACCAAAACCCGGTATTAAACTGGCTAAATTGTGAAAGATTGATCAGCCCTGACGCTATCGCTTCTGCTTTTGGTACTGGAGAGATTAAGGAAATATATTTATTATTGCTAAATAAACATTATCTTGCGCATTGTCTCACCAACCATTTCTAATTTGTGATAATATTTAGACATTTGTCTGCATTTGTTATTCACAATCCAGAAGTGAGATCTCTCGTCTGTTACACACAACAGCGAGCGCGTGCACACAACACGAAAGATCCCACCCAATACACAGTGACGTTGGCCGAGAGAACCAAACGTTCAAAAGTGTGGTTACACTTCACTAGAGTTGAGGCAGACAACACTCCTTGCCACAAGTGCAACAAGAATTTTGCTTGTAACAGCGGAAACACAAGCAGACCGTCAAAGCATCTTTCAGTAATGCATTATGTGCAGACAGAAATGCAAAGTTTCCCACTGCCTAGCTAGCGCGTCTCTGGTTGCCCAATTACGTCAGGTATGTATGCTAGCAGTCTTCCCATATTACAGACGTATAGTCCTCGTATAATCAAGGTCTCTCGTGGCATCGACACAATGTTCAGCTCCGACATTGAATCAACAGTTTTTTGCTCATTACTCGTGTTGAATCAACATTGTTCACACTGTTTAAAATAAATATAAAATCCCCTAATTGGTTTGCTTACCTTAATGATGTTTATTTCATTCAGGTGAAAGGATATTACGCATTCAACATATTTCCTACTTGTTTTTCTTTTAAATTGCAAATAAAGAAATAAATCAGTATGTAAACATGTAGGCTATTAAATGCACATCACTTTCAGTGACTATTTCAATTAGCGTACATCTAAATCTTTAGAGTATATTTTTCTGAAGTGTATATAAATCTCGAACAAAAAAATGCCTTCACACTGGTGCATTTACAAATAGATTAAGTTTAAATATTTTAAGAATAAACTTTTTATATAAAAAAAGCAATGTTAATTTTGTTTTCGATTTTTCCTTTTATTTTCTTCAGAGAAGAAAAAAACAAAACACTAACACAATGTACAGAAAAGAATACCGATGAAGTGCCAGATCGATAAGAGTAGTAATGCCGTTAAACCGTTAATGATACCCATCCCTAGCTATAAACTCAAATATTCTGTCAATATCAAAGAACATTGTGGGTGTATTGTAACAGTGCATTTTGCTTCTAAAACATGCCCAGCATGACCGTGTGTAACAAGCTCATGCCTGGAGATTTATTTGCTTGCTTTCTGACCATTAAGTAAATGCTTTAATATAGCTATTACCATCCAATGGTATTAAAATGTTTCCTTTAACACTGCCATCCAACAGCTGAATGCACATGCCCAAACCTTAAACCTCCAAGCCCTCTATCATTATTTATTTTTTTTTCTTAAAGATTGAGTTGCAATATTTAAAGGTAATGTCATACAGTATTACATAATGAAGCAGTATTAAAAACACCCCTGTTTCTAAAAGATATTTTACCAAGGTGCTAATATTGGCTCATATTAGAGAGAATTGTATGGCAGATGTAAACACCTTGTTTATGAGAGAGGTGAATGGAGAATGGCCAGACCGGTTTGAGCAGACATGAAGGCTACGGTAACTCCGGTAACCACTCTGTCCAGTTGTGGTGAGCAGAAAAATATCTCGGAATGCAAAACACCTTGAACCTTGAGGTCAATGGGCTACAACAGGTGAAGACTACATTGGGTTCCACTTCAGTCAGCCAAGAACAGGCATCTGAGGCTGCAGTGGGCACAGGCTCACCAAAACTGGACAGTTGAAGACTGGAAAAATGTAGACCGGCCCGATGAATTTCTGCTGAGGCGCACAGATGGTAGGGTCAGAATTTGGCACCAACTGCATGACTCCATGGACCCAACCTGCCTTGTCAACAGTCTTGACTGGTGGAGGTGGTGTAACATTTTGGGCCTGTTAATACAATCAGTCATTTATTGAATGCCACAGCCTATTGTGTATTGTTGCTGACCATGTGCATCCTTTCATGGACACAAGTTACGCATCTCCTAATGGCTAATTCCAAGATAATGCACCATGTCCCAGAGTTCAATGTTCTTAAGTGGCCTTCCTGGTCACCAAATCCTTACACCTTTGGGATGTTGTAGAACGGGCGATTCCTGGAACCTGGAAAATCTGTAGGAATTGCATGGTGCAATATGTCAAGAATCTGGAATGGTTCTATTTGTTTTTAGAGTAAATGGAGGCTGTATTAGTATATTGCTCCTAATAACGTACTCTATGTGTATAGTAGTACCAACGCCAGTGTGTCCAGATGTGGGCCTTAGTAGTCACATGGGACCAATTTTAAGACACTAAAATGTAAATCCTTGTCTATTTTATTTTTGCTTCTAAAATGAGCCGTTGCTTACTTTGTGTGAGAGGGCTTGATAATGACGCACGTTAACACTGGGCTGTTGGGGCCGTTTCCTGCTCAATTTGTTGTTCTTAAATTTGCCCATTCATTTGCATGTCCCATGTTGTTTTGAATCAGTGAAAATGATTTCTCTGCATATTATTAGATTAATTCTCAAAGTCTAGCTGTTAAAGTACAGCTCATGTAGTATACAAGTTGTATATTATGGTGACACAAAATTATAGAAAGCTGATTTGGACACTAACTAAAGCATTGGTCTGCTATTATTTGATGTGATCTAGGTCAACAGAGGGCATATGACAACAGAGGCTAAACGGGCAGCTAAGATGGAGAAGAAGATGAAGATTCTTTTGGGGGGATACCAGTCTCGGGCCATGGGTCTAATGAAGCAGCTCAGTGACCTGTGGGACCAGGTGGAACAGGCCCACATGGAGTTGCACACATTCCAGGAGCTGAAGAAGCAGGAGGACATGGCCATCCCACGTAGAAAGGAGGTGACTCAGACTAGCTGGCTGTAGTAGAACATTGTGCTCATAACTTGAAATGAGTTAGAATGTAGGAATGTTGCCGTTTCCACTTCTGGTGCTGTTTGCGCCTGTTAGACATAAATAGAATAAAAATAGACCTTGTGCTTGCTTTTTTTTCCACCCAGGCTTTGAGAGAAGATGTGCAGAGGCAACAGGACAGAGAGAAGGAGCTCCAGCAGAGGTTTGCTGATCTTCTCCTTGAGAAGGAAACTTTGCTTTCTTCAGAGAAGTTCTGAATGTGATCTGGGACTCAAAAACTCCACCGTGGCTGTGTCTACACTGTAATCTAAAAAAAAAAATACAGTTAAAGCTTTGGAGTGGTTTTATTTGTTCAGCAGTGTTGTACCATGTTAATGTTTGCTACTGTAGCTTCAGTTTCAGCAGCAGTCATGTGCTCCATATTTCTCATACACAGTTGCAATTTAGCTGGTACTTAAGATTCCGAGGACCGACCATTCATTCAGATTAAAAAAAAAAAAGTTTGTCAAAATGTGACTCGTTGTAAATAAAATAAGACGTCTAACAGGATGTTCTTTTTCCAGAATCAGGAGGTCTTACACCTTTTCATTGCTCTGTCCTTATGCAGGGAACGATATAGGCTTTGAGACTATTGGTTATTTACAAAATAAATCATTAGCTTCAAAATTCCCGTGTTGCCTTTTTGCATTACAGATTACTTTTAGTGAGTCCTATACTTTTTCAAGGTTCTTCTCTTCATACCCAGAAGAGTTTACATTTAGTGGAAGTAAGTTCTAAGGTAAAACCGTACTACAACCCTATGGAGGTCAACAATTTTCTCCAAATGCTTTCCTGCTCGGCACTTAAATGTAAATCCAATCATCTATGTAATGTGCAGTACACACCCAGAATTGCTTTGCTGTGTGCTGCTTTAAACATGCTCAATCTAAATGTCCGGTACCTTATTACATCTCTCCAAGTGTTACTAGTCTTCTAATCATGCTTGAATCTAATCTAAACAATGTGGCACTGTGTCCTAATGAAATGTAATTGTATAATTATACATTATAAATTATATAGTCGGGCATGGGGTTTGCGGTTGCATAAGTTCACACAAGACTAATAGAAGTGATCTTTCTCCTTTATTCAAAGTTCATGTTATTTTGCAGCATTTGTTTTAATGAAGAGAAATGCCCTTCTCAGTGTGGTACCTGTGCTCCATAACAAACCTGACTATACCCACAACATAATGAAAACAACATACCAAAAGGCTTTGCATTTCATTTAGCTATACCTTACTCATGTCACATATGCTTTGCATTTGACATTGTTCTACTGCAGTGATTGTATTTAAACGTGACGTGCATCTCTTTGCCGTAGTCGTGGGGTTTTAAAGCTTTTAGACTTAACCTGGGTTAATGGAGTTTGGCAAGATGATTGAAATTGTCTTGGAACATTATTAGAAATTACCAATTATTTTCAAATGTAGTTGCACTGTGTCTGTCCTTTTACTGGGGGGGGGGAAACGACAGCTCTTGCCTCAGCTTATTGAGAAGAGCGGATGTGGTTTCAGAGGCTGTCAATGCTCTTCAGTGTTCCATTTGCCAGCTGGCTGCAAGTTTATTCATGGACATTTTTAATTATTTGGCTGATGTGATGAATGAAATATGACAGGGTGAGTGGCATCACTTGTCTTTGTACACGAGAGAAGGAAGTGATTATTTGTAAATCCATTAATGCATGACTGACTTGGTGCATATGACCTGGATGTTGGCCAAAGACCGGCCTCGTGCTACAATGGGCCATTTGTCAGTGTTCATAGACTCAGAAGTGATTTAGCAGAAATCTGATCAAACGGTGAAACTGATTCTGTCCCTAATGGCAGTTTAATAGCAGTGATCAAGAGAGCACCTATTTTAGTAATTATATAATGGTCGTTTTTAAGTCGGTGTGAATCATGTTCAAAACCGTGTGTGTCAAACTGATAGCTGTCACCATATGTGACACTCTGAATATATTGTAGTGGTATTCTTTGTATCAGTGGAATTCTGTGTGGCTTTTACAGTCTGAGATTTTGAGAGTTGTGTGATTAACACCAGGTGTTACTGGCTGTAGTACAACACTATCAGCTTTCACTAGAGTGCCATATATTGTACTATTGGATCTAGGTGTATTATAAATGTGTTTTGCAACACCGAAGCCTAGGACATGGTTAGAGTCTTGTAATTTGAGTCTATATTAGATGCAGTGCAGGTCTGGTTCTGGTCATACCGGCTCTTGCCTTACATAGCAAATCTGTATCGGTCTCACACACATGAGACTCTGCTATATTAATTCATGCATGAGAGAGAGAGAGAGAGAATTATTCTAGACATAGAAATTGCATCTGGAGTCTGGTTCTGTTCTGTTCTGGCATGAGGCTGAAGAGCCATTTGTAAAACATGAGGTTTGTGAAGGTTAATTGGTAGTTTAAGAAGAACCATCGTATTGTGAATTTAGAAATAATAAATGATCTGTTGGACCATAGAAGATGATGAGCAAAGACTTTCAAATCTGAAGAAAACATCTCTAACATAACCAAGTTACAATTTAGTAAAAAGAATACACTAATGTACAGGAATATGCAAATCTCTTTTTGTTTCTTGTGTTATGTGTTTCTGGTACTTATATTAATCTGTTACAGAAAACTTCTCTAGTAAACGGTGGAGCAAGTGAGCTTTTGTCTTCTGGTACAAGTTGCTCCATCCTTTCAGTCTACCTCCTCTGCTTAATTCTGCCTTCAATGCTCCCTCTAGTTTGCTAATCTAATAGCAGTCCTATGTATGTGATTGCGCCACTGCTTTAGGAAAGGAATGGAGTGATTGTGAAAATAGGGTGCAGCTATTTCCCATGTGTTCAGTTGTCTAGAACGATGGGACATCACATCATTTTCTCTTTAGTGTCCAGTCCCAGTGAGCTCTCTGCTCTCACATCTCTAACAAGTAGAGCTACCAGATGCTTGATTGTGGATGTGCTGCCTCATTCTGTGGTCACTCAACAGTAGATTGGTTCATGCGGTCTTTCAGTGATTGACTTTTCAGCACTTTGATTCTGAAAGCCTTAATAAAGCCACCCTGAAATGCACCACGACGATGCCACAGTGTTGCCATCTCAGAGCTCGGGTTCCTGTGGCGATTCACATGGAGTTTCTCCTTGTGTTTGCATGGGTTTCCTCCAGATTCTCTAGTTCTACTTTCCACTTCCCAAAAACATGCAGGTGGATTGGTGAAAAAAAACTGCCCCTTGGTGTGAATGAGGGCACACGGTGGCTTAGTGATTAGCATGTTTGCTAACCCCCCCAGGGTCGGGGGTTCGAGTCCCACCGTGGCCCTGTGTGTGGAGTTTGCACGTTCTCCCCGTTGTGGGGTTGTGCTGTGGGGGTTTCCTCCGGGTACTCCGGTTTCTTCCCTCAGTCCAAAGACATGCATGGTAGGCTGATTGGCGTGTCTAAATTGTCCATAGTGTATTAATGGGTGTGAGTGTGTATGTGATTGTGCCCTGCCTGTCCAGGGTGTACCCCACCTTGTGCCCGATGCTCCCTGGGATAGGCTCCAGTTTCCCCGTGACCCTGAAAATGATCAGTGGTATAGAAGATGGATGGATGGTGTGAATGTGTGTGAATGAGTGTGTAAGTCTGTGTGTGTCCTGTGACGTAAGAAAACTTTTGGCTGATGGCGATATTGCTTATGGCATCGCCAATTTCAACACTATAGCAAGAAAACAATCCAATGGCATTATGATAATTTAATTACCACCGAGTCTCCTCCAGCCATCCCATTTTCTCTCTCTCTCTCTCACACACACACACACACACACACACACACACACACACACACACACACACTGTAAACAGGATGCAGACTTGCAGGATACAAGCACAAACATGTGATGGCAAAAAGCGCCAAAGTACACCCACTTCGGCACGCTAATGAAAAAGTCCTGCAGCCACACGAACAAATAAAACCGATTAAAAATCTACCGCAACAGGAAAGCGCAGAAATTCACAGTTGTTGCCTCTCTGCTGCAGTCTTTATGCCGAGGTTTCACCTTTTTTTCCCCAGAGAAGGCCCTGGACTGTACATTTGAAACCAAGTACATTGTCAGTCTGAGAATGAGGAAAGAGATGGAAGCAGAAGAGAGAAAACATCATCAAAGAACAAGAACAAAGCCTTCAGTGATGGGGTAATGGGCAGATTATGCATCCAATTGCCAGCGCAACAACACGCTACGTGTTATTCAGGCTGACACTGAATTAGACGTTTCCTTTTCGTGTCGGAGAATAAATAACAGCAGAGAAGAGTAGAACAAAAAAACCAGCATGTCTTTTCGTTGGAAAAACTCCTGTTGTCTAGCCAAGTCTGGCTCCAAGCATTGGCCATGCTCTCCCTGGTGGAACTGACTATAAAGCAAAGGTCAGCATTGTTCTCTCAAATCAAATCCAAAATATTTCCAAGCATAATAATAATCTATACCCCTATGGTCTGTGGTTCAATTGTAAATCGGAGCTGTCTTCAGAAGCTAAATTTAAACAGATTTCACCCAGTGACAGTGAGAAGCCGTCAGACCAACCTTCTGTTTTGACTTTCACTTCAAGGGCTTCTGCTGCCTTTCTTCTGGCCAACAGCGTAGCTTGTGTTCTTTACAGCTCCACTCTTGACCTGTTTACACGAGTGTGACGGACTCAGCGGCGATTATAATGCACAAGGGCAAAGGGAGGTCTCCAGTGTGTTAGCCTGTTATTATAGTCAGAATTGGAAACCCCCGAGGGAGACGGGGTTCGGTTACAAATCAAACACGAGCCCCGCTTTATATGCAGCTAAACTGCACTGGTTGGAAATCTTTTGTCAAATTCAGACCCGTCTGCTGGAATTGAATCTGAGCATTGGTAATTACAAACGGAGTCATGGTGAATTATGCAAGATGTTTTTAATGATTTCAGTATTCCGTTCACCCAGCATGACCTCGCTGTGACTGAGCCGTGCAGAATTTTTTTTTTTGTTGTTTTTTTTTTTTTTTGAACCCTCTTTCGAGAACAGAGAGATGCTTTTAATGTTACAGTATTAAAGTACATGATAAGTGGAAAAACATCTTTTCTTTGAGAGAGTTCAGTGAAAGGTGCTGGGCTGAGGGGCTTAAAAACAAAACCTTTTGCTTGTTTCATTTCATGAGATGCTTTGTTTAAATCCTCTTGATTTTTGTCTTGTTGTTGGCTACACATCTACATGTAAGGCAGACCCTTTGGGAATTAGTGATCTATATAATGTCATGGACAGCTTAAGCGTTTAAAAGGGACAATTTGTTCTCACGAGCTGTTCAGACAGCATGGCCTGTGTTTGCTTTGGATGCCTATGAATAACCTTGGATACGGAAACAAGATTAAAAACGCAGGGTTGTAATTTACAGGCCAAGGGAGTAGATTTAAAGACCTTCTTGCTGCTCCAGGCCAATTTCAAATTTCCAATAAAATAAAATTTTTTTTCCCCTCAAAAAAAAAATTTCTCAAAAAAAAAAAAAAAAAAAAAATATTTCCCTTTGGAAAAAAATTTTATTAAGCAAGACAAAAAAAATATTAAATTTTTAAGTTTAAAAAAAAAACTATATAAAAACACGTTTTCTGTGACATGTACTACAATTTAAAAAAATCCAAACATAAATTTTTTTTTTTTTAAAAAAAATAAAAAAAACTAATTCGACTGAGGACACAGTTGCAGTGGTGGAAATATAATAATATTCTTAGGAATGTCTGTTTGTCTGGACCAGCAAACTTTAGAATGATAAAGTTTCATTATTATATCGAAATCAAAACTTTCTGTAGAGTTGCTACAGGACATCATGCTGAAACCATTTAGAGAAAGTAGTGAACCATTTTTTTCATATATTCATTGTCCGACTCAAAAATTCACCTGGAAAAATGATGAAAGCATAAACTGTTTTAATCAACATTTATCAAAAGTAATTGGATTTCATGCAAATGAGCTTTTATTGCGATATGTCTCTGTATAAAACATTCTAAAACTATCAGACCAGGAAACTGTATTATTCATTGTGTCTTTGAGAAGGGCATCAGTTGTACGGAAACTAAAAGCGGGCTGCAATTGCTTTTGCAGTATAAATGTAATTATAAAAAAATCACTTGTTTATGATCTGACATTATACCACAGAGCTGTTGAATTCTCAAATCCGATCTAACACTCGTCACACTAAACATAACTTTTTCAACATTCTTATAAATCCGCACCATGCTAGAGTTGGAGACTACGTTCTCCATACATTTGTTTACTGCTTATCTTACACAGGGTCCCAGGGAACTTGGGGCACAAGGCAGGGGACACTCTGGACAGGGTACCAACCCATCACAGGGCACAATTGCACAGATATTCACACACTACGAACAATTTGGAAAGCAGCTGATAATGCTTGTCTTTGGACTTGGGGAGGAAACCCGGAGTACCCGGAGGAAGAAATGGGAATCGAATCCCCAACGCTGTGGGTGTGAGGTAAGCGTGCTAACCATTAAGCCACTGTGCCCCTGGCTGTGGTAGAGTGGGTTGTCCACTAATCGTAGGGTTGGCGGTTCAATTCCCGCCCCGGATGACTCCTTGGGCAAGACACTGAACCCCAAGTTGCTCCCGATGGCAAGCAAGCGCCTTGCATGGCAGCTCTGCTACCATTGGTGTGTGAGTGTGTGTGTGAATGGGTGAATGAGACACAGTGTAAAGCACTTTGGAACCGGTTAAGCTAAGGTTAAAAAAGCATTATATAAGTGCAGAACATTTACCAACTTTTCCTACACTGAGAAACAAACAGTGCTTTAAAGGTAATTCGTTAGTGTTTGGCTGTGAATAGCGGGCTGAACTGTGAACTCCCGTGCAGGGTTTTGGTCTGTCTGTGAGAGTCAGCGATGGAGTGCTTCTAGGCGTTGGACACCCCAGGGGAGCGCACCCTCCTCTGCTCTGTGGTCTCTGTGGTGTGTGGAGCAGCTCCAGCACTACTGCTCTTACCTTTCAGCAGCTGGCCTCACACGAGCACCGGCAAACAGGAACATGTCAGCCTAGAGAAAACACACCAGCACAGAGCTGTTAGACAGGATTGGGGTGTATATAAACATTATCGAGAGCTTAAGAACCATCATAGTGCCATTACAGTGCAGAGTTCCAAACTACTTTCACTAATTTAATCATTATATTTTGTAATATATTCCTATATGAAATAAGGAATACTTACAAGCACAATACTGTAAACTGATAAAACAACACCACTCTAAGATCATATTTAAAATCGTTACAACTCGAACAGTCTTGTAGCTGGCATGTGGAGGTCAATGTGAAAATTTTAAAGGTTCTTGAAGCAGAAGAGTCTATTCAACGTTCCCCCAGAAGGTGGTGATATTGTGCTAATCAGGACATTTCAGTCCGATTAAAACGTTCAATAATTTCTGCAGACTCCACTGCCAAGGTGTGAAGTAGCTCACATTACACATAGTTCATTCATACTGCAACTGAATGAGAAATATCAATGACCCAAAATATCTGCCTGCCTATAAATTCAGTTTTAAACTACGAACTAAAAGGGGAAATCATAAATACGAACTAAAGTGGTGCTTTGAAAGTCATAAAGTCTTAGAAATAGGATTCTATGTCTTTTTTCAAGTCAAACGCGGTGTTATGGTTAAGGTCAGAATTAAAGGATAAAAACTAATTAAATAAATCAAAATGAAGAATTGTAACAGAAAGCTAGAGCAGTAGGTCTTTAATTAGGTTAACAATAAACATATATTATTATGGTATTCATTATTTGACATTTATGTATTTCAATAAAGAAAGAAGAAAGAAAAAAGTGGGTGGGGGTGGGGGGGTCAGAAATCAATAAAGTTCGAGCATTAACTTGGTAAACCAAAAGAAATGGTTGGTGGTGCTTTACATGCGCACAAGTAATAATCAGCCCTGTGAAACTCGGGCAGAAAAAAAATGCTTCTGCATTTCTGGAAAAGCGGTTTAAAACTAGCTTTAAAGGAAGTGTTAGCCTCAACATTTCAGCCATTGCCTGGAGTGTTTCAGTGCTGAGGAGCTGTGTGGTCTCCCCTCCCCTCAGTGATGGAGGGCAACACTTAGCACAAGGCTTACTGGAGGCCTCTGTGGTGAGGACTCGGGTTTGGTGGTGGTCAGAGCTGCAGAGACGCCCTGCTGAGTGCTGCGGCTCTAAAGCCCACTCACTTCGGCTCTCTGGGGCCTTATGACACGCCAAATGGTCCATAAATAGACTACAACTGATTTATACACAAAATATCTCTGGATTGTGTACTGTCTGGATTGTGTACTGTCTGAGGTGCTGATTTCAACACTATTTTCAACACCAAGTGCTTAAAGAATGTCACCTAATAACGGGTGTTAATTTTTAGGAGGACAATATTATCAGTGGAAAGAATTTGCTTTATTCGCCAAACTTTTAGACTAAACAACTGTACCAGTCAGATAAGGTACATACTGTTTTTCTTAGCTAAGTTAGCTAAGAGTCTTGCTAGCTATTTGCTTAGCTAGTATCGGCAGTATTTAATGTTACATTTTTTATCGTTGATTTCTGCTGTAGATGTCATTTAAATTTAAAGACAAACATCAGGTCATACATTTGGCTAATTAAAAAGATAACAGACACAAAATACCTAGTTGCTTTGATGAGAGGCTTACTAACTATTTGCTTAGCTAGTATCTGCAGTATTTAATGTTTAAAAAAATGTATTGTTGATTTATGCTGTAGATGTCATTTAAATTTAAAGACAGGACCAAGTGTGTAGGATGATACTGGGGAAAATCAGGTCATACATTTGGTTAATTAAAGGCTAACTGCCACAAAATACCTATAGGTGGTTTGATGAGAGTCTTGCTAGCTATTTGTTTAGCTAGTATCAGGAGTATATTCACTATTTAATAGTCATATTAAACATAATCTGATTTTAGTTTTGTTAGTCATTAAATTCTTCTGTAGATTTCTTTCTTTCTTTTTTTTTAAAGCCAGGACCAAGTGTGAAGGATGAAGCTGAGGAAAGCAGGTCATAAATTTGGCAAATTAAATGCTGATTGCCACAAAATTAACACCCATCACTGAATGAGATTCCTGAAATGCCCAGCGGTGAGTGGTGTTGAAAGCGGTGGCTCAGACAGAAACACAAACAGCACTTATAACCCACTGCAAACTCTGGGGGATGAAGTTGCCTTATGGAACTTTTGGCATTCCACAGTGGGCTGTAAAACACCAGCATAGTGAGATTTCAGCTTGTCTCCTCCTGCGCCATCGTCTGGCAGATTTAACTCCTTTCATCACATAAATCACCTCCATCACACAGCCTTGATTTGAATATGTAAAAGTAATGTGTGCACTTTAATGGATCTTCAATGTGTTCACACTGTACTGTAGGTCAGGAATTTTTAAATGATGTGCCTTTTTTTTTTTTTTTGGCAAAAAGTGTCTTGATGTATTATGTACCTGAAATGAATGCAATACATTCACAGGACTATAAGGCTACAAAATGTATAAAACATCTCACTGCTCAAATGTAAACATTAGAAAAAATATTTATTCTGATGTGAAATATGCTGGCTCGACATGGCTTGAACTCTCACAGAGAGTGTTTAAGAAAACAGCCTCTTAAAATACTCGATGTATCGCCGGTTCTGTTGAACTCATCATCAGTGTGCTGACTTACCTTACCTGCCATTTAGAATTATGAAATAGATGTAGAGCAATTTCATCAAATATAATCATTCTACCTGAATTAAAGGTGCATAATACCCTTTAAAAACATTCTCCATTGTTTAATATTTATAGTTTAACGTTTAGAAAAAGCATGTTTCATTGCATCTAACACATTAAATACCTACACATGCAATAACAGTTGAGTGCAAAAGTTTGCCTCCCCCATGGTTATCTACAGAGAAAAGAATTCCAAAATGGTAAGAATGATACGTGGAACAAGGAAACAGTTCGACATATCAGGCAGAATTACCAAAAAAGTTACCAATAGACAGAAATCAATGTTTCCCCTGACACTCTGTCAAAAGTAACTGATCATCTGACGTGTCAGTTGTACTAGATGCGTCAAGCAGAATGGGCGGCCAGTGCTGTCAATGAAATATGTTCAGATGATAATCAAAGTGCTTGAAGGTTATTAGGGTTAATCGAGAGCGTCTAGATCACATTTAGAAAAGGAAATGTTCTTCTAAATATCTTTTTGATTTTGATAGCCTGCACTAGTTTTGTTTGTGATAATGAAGAAGCGTCTGTGAAACAAATCAAAGGTCTTGTTGGTATAAATTACATGTCTGTCTTCTGTATGTTTTTAAGGGAATACAAACATTTGCACTCATCTGTATGCCACAGACACTATATACATATACAATATTTAGTGCAATTATTCCCTTCTTTGAGTTCTGCAATAATAATAACAATAATAATAAAGTGATATTTAATTATCAGTCACCTTACAGTTGTGACTTCAAGGATTGTGGTTCGGCTCTGTCACGCCCGCAGCAGTGTGCGAAGGCGTCTCCTCTGGCTTTGGATCAGTCTGACTCATAGCGGAGAGCTCGGGCCTCTAATCTTAAGCCCACTGAGGGGTCGGAGCCCAACCGAGCATCTCAAACCAGCTCACACAGCAGCCTGTCATTACAGAAAACCATAAAGACATTACAAATGAAAGGAATGCTCTATCTATGAACAATCTCAAGAACGGGTACTTCAAGGGGACTTTCCAAAACAGTTGAAATATCATGGTGAGACATTATGCACTTATGGACCGTGGGATTTCTGATCTTCGGCTTGTTTTAAAAAGAACAGGCTCGGTTCAGGCCACGGCTCACTCAGGGCTCTAACGGGCAGATTTTTAAAAACTGAAACATGACTGATCCATAGTGTCATTTTACCTAGTCATTCAGTGCTGCTTGCGAATAACACTTACACTAATTAAGAACATGATTACAGACTGTATGGGTGCTTTTGGATCAACCTGAACAAAGCCTTAGTCAGGCTGAACATCGGTGCCTTCATAGAAGTAATTATTGTGAACCAGTCAAAACAACTCACTAATATAAATATTTCCACTTAAAAAACAAATGAGTGGAAATAAAATGCTATCTTTTCTCAGTCATTTCATGCGAACATGTCATTATCTGTTGATCTTGTTTATCTGGGGTGTAACTCAAACTTCTCTATCAAATTCTCAGTCTGACTAATGATGGAAAGAACGTCTTGAACACTGAAACACTACTTGCTCCGAGACCACCTGTTAAAAGAAACAGAGTGCTGCTGAGACTTTTTTTAATTTCAGCTAGTGGCCTGTTTCTTGTCAAGCATCAAGACACCCAGGTGCTCACTGGTGTATTTGTGCTCTGGTCTTTGGAAGGCAGCTACAGCTCTGTTTGGCAAACTACTTCGAAGAGGTGTCAAATATCGAGAACCAGTTTCAAATGCCAAGCTAAGCAAAAATGCCTTTTTTTTCCCTCCCTTCTTTCTGAAGAAAAGGTATGCTGTTCCATTCTGGCTGTTATTTTCGTATAATTAGTCAGGCTGTGAGTGAAAAAATATATTCTCTGCCCCATATGCTGCGGTAGTGCTGGCTAGCCGGAGGGCCTATTCATTAGAGTGAAGAATGTGGAAGCTGCAGTATCATTACGAGTGTCCGTATTTTACTCTGTTTGCAATTAGCCGTGTCCTTGTGTTTGACATGTCAAAAAGCCTTTGTTTCCGTTAAACAAACATATTCTGTCCAGGAGAAGAAGACAAATGTGGACAAATCATGAATTCCTGAAGTCGAATTATGTGCGGTGTGCTCCTCCAAAAGCAGCAAAGAATGGACCAGGGAAGTGTATGAACATTTTTAATTCAGTTGGTTAGCAGGAAAACTCCAGCAGTTTTCCTAAAATCCAGTATAAATAATGAAGATGGAATTGGATAGGATTGAACATATTTTAACATGCTTTCTGATCCAATCCCCTGAAGCACATCGGTGGATTAGATGTCGAGTAACACAACACAGATCTTACACTTTAAAGGAGGACAACAGGAAGTTACCTAGTAGGTTATGTTGAAAACAGAATGTTAGTAAGAGGATGTCAGTATTGCATCAGAGCTCTGATACCAATAGTATAGGACAAAAAAAATAAAATAAATAAATTATGAGATCCCAATCCATACACTGTAAAAGATAACTCAGCAGTGCAATATTCTCCAGCCATTAGATCTGACAGTGAACAGAATCTTTTACATTTCATTTGAAAGTTATAGAAAGTGATGCATTGTGTAAACTCACTTATCTTCAAATCATTACTTCCTGGAAGTACAGGTTCAGAATCACAAGTAATACAAACACAGTGATTAAGGCTCTGGATTACTGATCAGAAGGTCAGGGGGTTCCAGCACCACCAAGCTGCTACTGTTGGGCCCTTGAGCAAGGCCCTAAACTCTCTCAGTTTCAGAAGTGCTGTATCATGGATGACTCTGTGCTCTGAGCCCAACTTCTTAACAAGCGGGGATATGAGAAGAAAAGAATTTCACTGTGCTGTAATGTACACATGACAAATAGAAGAGGCTCCTTCTTATTCTTCAAAAATTATCTCTCTGGCAGACCCCTTAAAATGTCTGTATCAAACCCTATATCATTTCCGTATTAGAGAGGGTTTTAGGTAGAACTACTTGAGGAAGCCAAGAACTATCCTAAAAACCCTTGAGTGTAACGGGTAAATAATAATGATAATAATAATAATAATAAAAAAATTCATAGCACTGGCTATATGAAAATAGTCAATAGCAATTGTTCTCACAATGAAGTGAGGATGTGATGTTGATAAACTTTTTTTCTTCTTCTTACAACTACTTACTTTTGAAAATCTATTAAAAAATCTTTTATGGGTCCTTACTGAGAACTCTTCTGGAACAAAGAAAGACAGCCTTCGAATATCAGCCCACTACCCAAGACAATAACACGTAAAAGACCTATGAAAACACCCAGAGGGCCGTTTCATAAATGCTAAAGTTCATCTTAAACTGAGCTTTTTAAACGAATCTATACCTGGTATGAAATACTGCTGCACTGCTTGAGAAGATGCACTTATGGGCCACTTATAGAGTCCTTAACTGCATGTGCTCTGAGTGAGTAACACTGTAATTGTGTCTGTCTTCAAGTTACATCAGTCATACAGCTTTCCTGTGCTCACAATTTTTTTTTTTTTTAAAGTTCCTTAGTTTATTACATACTCAGACAGTGTAATTATTATAATACTCAGACATATACACTCATTTTCAAGTCAAGACAATCATCTAACTTCCACAGACAGGCCCTGGTTGGATAGTGTTCAGTGTTTATATCCCGCTCTGTCAGGCCTGCTCCAGAAATCTTATCCTTCTGTATCAGAGTTCCATGAAAGACTGCTTTATTCCATCACTTCTGTCTAAACCATTTCACGATAAGTCACATCGCTTCAAAACAGAGAGAAAGCATTTAGATGGCAGCACTCATCTGTGATCCATTCAGTGTGCCGGACATGTTTATTAGGCTGGTTATTTAAGCCTGGGTCCCACACAGCTCCGTCTTTACTGAAGAATCCTCTGGAGGATCTTTCCCTACACTTTTCTCCACTATGTATGCATTGTCTTTCCTCAGCTGCACCGCGCTGCCAATGCTTGCTTATCTTATGGGAAGTCATTCACGATTCAAAGAATGCAGTGTGCACTGAAGTGTCACGAACATTTTCTGGGCTTTTGGTGTAAGATGGCAGATACAATCTGATTTAATGTAGGATACGGTTAATGTTAGATAGTCTGACTTGACTGATATCCTGTTGAAAGAATATCTATCAACTTATGCACATATATAATATATACACTACAGAGGAGGAATGTTCAATATAGATCCTGTTGTCATAACGATGAGGTGAGACTATGATCTGCAAAATGATACACAGCAGAAAGAAAGTAAGTTCTGACAAAAGTTCTGATTATAAATGACTCCTTTTCCAGCTGACAACTGATGAGGATGGGTTCCTTTTCTGTATTCTGTCTCAGAGCTTTTAGTTGCAATTGTTGCTACGAAGTTGTGTTGTTTCAAGGGTTCAGGAGGTTGCTATATTCTTGTCTGACTCATGCATGGGAAAGTTGCAGCCACGTTGAGAAAAGCTGATTGGGTATAAGTGCTTGAACAGAGACAGGCATGAGCTCTAGTGACTGAGCCTGTAGAAAAAAACACCCCCCTTTCTACTAGTCACACATTTTATTGGCTCATAATTAATGCCTTTGCAGACTTTTCCCCAAGTGGCCTTTGGCCCCCCCTTCAAGACTCCATATTAGTCAGTGCCTTACCCCTGATTTATGAGCCAGTTGCATGAATCTGCTTTGTGTTTTAGACTTCACAGTGAGAGATCTTACAGTATGAAGGAGTCATTCAGAGTCAGCATGACATACACACCTCACTCACATTATCTCAAATAATTCCATCTGAAATAAGAGGGTTGTTTTCATCTCCTCCAAATTACCTAAACTACACTCAACACAATGTTCCAATTGAGAATGATTTCCATTTGAGATGTGGTACCTATAATACATATAAAACTGATACACAAGCCCCAAAACTATAAGTTACAGATGCTGTCAAACCCACAGCCCAGCCCAAGAACAATATCTGGCATGCTTTAGCATTCTTGGATGTGAGAGGAGCACACTATGTATATTGTACATGCAGTGAGTAGTACCGTCATAGGAAGGACATGGTGGGACTTCTGTGGAACCTTGTAAAGCCTGGGTCAGGATGTCCATCCACTCTTCATTACTCCAGCACTTGACTGATGGAGCACATCCAAAACTGGGATGGCAACACGTCTCCCAAATTAAACATTGAAATACTTACATTGTAGTAAAAAACCTTCGGCTTGCATACATATATTTTCAGAGGTGTTATTGGATCTGCTCGAGAAACTAACACATAACGACTGTGCTAAAATTTGATCCTTGATTTACTAGTTTGTGTAAAAGACACCTGCGCCAAAAAACAAACAAACCAAAAAACCTTTATTTGCAGGATCTATAGAAGATCATACAGGTATGCGTCTTTCGTATTAGCTCGTTGTGTTTTTGTATGTTTGCATTAATGAACATGTAATTTGGAGCATTCTTCTAAAGTTGCAAAACATCTTATTTAAACGATGTGTTCCTCCTTTACTCAGGACATATATTCTTTGTTTGTGCACGAATCAGAGCCTTGCTGTGATGTTTAATTCAGCTGACTTCAAAAATTCAGAATTTTTCTGCTTTGACTGCATCTGGAAACAAGTTTTACATTCCACAAGACAATTAGAGAAGTACAAAACGGAAATAAATTATGCAGTTTTTTCTGTGATGTCACTACAGGATTCAGGGAACGTTACTCAATTCACTTCAATCAATCATGCAACCAACAGATTGTGCAATCCATTTCTGGCTTTGAATGACTGACTCAACATTATTATTATTATTTTTTTTAATGCTGCAGTCTGTATTTTAAGTCCTCATGTTTTAGAATGGACATCTCTGGACAACGTCTCCACAACATGCAGCATTGCTGATTAAGGGCCAAACAAAATCTCAGGCCAAAAATATCGATATTTATGGCATGCCTGGAAAGGGATCATTAAATGCTTGAATTCTGCCTTGATAAAGAATCAGTGTTTGCTCAATCCAGAGGAAAACTGGCTTACATGCTGGATCAGGTCCCAGTGATGATAGAGTTTGGAGATCTTTCCAAACATCAACATGCAATCAACTGATCAGTAATTTGAGAATGGTTTTGTCGCCACCGATTATCGTTGTGTAATCAAACCCAGAGCTGTGAAATGCTGTGGACTGTACAGACCTACTGCTGTGAGCACATGTACATCCTGCATACATACAAAGCACAATAATGTCTTTTCCTGGATGGACGTCTTAATAGAAATGTAAACTCTCTTCACACACTTCATTTTCAGTATTCTACATAATGCACTTCAAAAATAGTTGAATGGCAGCCATCAGCTCCTGCAGTTTTCGGTTCCTGCTCGCAACACACCTGGGCCAGAAAAGGAAAATGAAATAATAAAGTAAAATAAAAATACTACCTGGCATACATTTGTTGGCAGCTTAAAAAGAGCAAAAATGTGGACTGGCAGGAGGTCTTGATGAACTGGACTGGGAACAACATGCTTCAGCGATGATATGATACAACTTGACAACTAAAAGAACGCCTAAGAGAAATCATCTTTCTATCATAATAATGTGTGGGAGACTTTTCAAAGCCACTATGAAAATGTATTACACAAGAACTACTATAAATTTTGAGACAAGTTAAAATCATAGACACATCCAGAACTTTGGAGAAGACGTTATGATACGTTTATATATTCTCATTAAATAAAAAAAAACGAATTCTTCGCGAACGTTGATGTTTTTACATAAAGTGCAACAGCACTTGTGAGAATGTAGCTGTAATAGGATTAATGTAAAATTCCTCAGATCTACCTGAGGTTGCGGCAGGTTTTACAGGCCTCTCTGTTACAGCTGTTTATTTTCACAGCTCCGCCGTGGCACTCTCGCTGTGTCACGTTGCCTCACGTCTGTCAGCCTCCATTAGAGTTCAGCCCTGGTCCCGGTGGCCCCTGAAAACCGATCGCACTCCACTTTTGCAGCCTACAGGAGTGTGGACGTAGGGAGAACTCTCTGCACACAAAGATCCTCTCACACTGGAGGCTTTATTTTCCATTTAGGAGCCTGCTACACAACAAAAAAGAAAGAAAGAAAGAAATGGATGGAGTGATGCACTGAGAGCTCAGCACTGAGGGCTGGGATATACATTTAAAACTAAGTATTTGGATTACACGACAGGAAAAGCCAGAAAACTTCAGCGGCTGTTTCTGAAGATGGGAATTCTGGGTGTCTGTGAAAAGGATCTGGCAGAAAAAAGACGAATAATAAGGAATAAATTATGACCAGGAGTGTTGTTATAAGAAAATAATCGACAACAGGGTTTCATGATGTGTCTTTGCATCAACCAGAACTTGAGCTGTTTAGAGTTTATTCCTCTTATATCACAGCCATTTGCCAACATTAGTTTAGTTAATCCATCCATTCATCCATCTTCTACCGCTTACTCATTTTCAGGGTCGCGGGGAACCTGGAGCCTATCCTAGGGAGCATCAGGCAAAGAGGCAGGGTACACCCTGGACAGGGTGCCAATCCACTGCAGGGCACAATCATGGCACAATCACATACACACTCACACCCCATTCATACACTACGGACATGCCAATCAGCCTACCATGCATGTCTTTGGACTGGGGGAGGAAACCGGAGTACCCAGAGGAAACACACACAGCACGGGGAGAACATGCAAACTCCGCACACACAGGGCCCCGGTGGGACTCGAACCCCGGACCCTGGAGGTGTGAAGCAAACCTGCTAACCACAAAGCCAACGTGCGCCCTAGTTTTGTTTATTTATTAATGAATTATATATCATGCTTTTAACCATTTATAGATATATTTTAATGTTTGGGAACATCCATGGTTAGCTCCTGACATCACTTATGTTATACCTCACCAACCACTCTGTTTTCTTCTCTTGGAGTTAATCAGCCAAACACACCGCTTGTCGGGTTATTGAGAACCCGGAAAACACAAAGACTCTCCCATGGTGGAAATATTGGCCGTTACAAAGGCTCTGACACTCGACATTCCTTCTATAAATGTTAAATAAACATCGCCTTACAGAAAGCCTCACCATACAGTATCATTAGATGTCTTGAACGAGTTGCTATGTTAGAAATAATACAATATTAGAACGTGCACATTAATATAAACCAGTGACAGCTGGTCAGAGTTGCTGGTAATTGTGTTGAAAATTGTTTTCAACTTTCAGGCCAATCAGAATCAAGAATTCAAAAGCAACGTGGTATAATAAAGAATAAAAACAGTGTTTCAGTGCACACCACATTTGAAATATATGGAACATTATGGCGTGCAGGATGCCATGCTTTATTGAGTTCAAATTTCAGTTTGTAAATGTTTCATGTTTTGTGGATTTAAAAAAAATGGCCTGCTTTACTGGAGGGTGATGAATGGTTGAAGGGTGTAATAACTTAAGCATGGAAGACAGTGATGTAAAGCAGGTGCTTATGATTTCATATTCAAAAACACGTTTCACGTCTTGTATTGATTTGACTCACTATTACAGGCATACACGCATGAGCAGGCAGGATGGATTTTTAGTGTTAAATCTAAACCGTGTAAAGTTTACACAGTCATGAGAAGGGAAATTCTACAGGGGGAAAAAAAATACGCCAGAATGTTTACACTTCTTAATTTATCTGTCTTCTTTCATTTTTTTTTCTTTAAAGGAAAACTGAATTAAACAATTGTCAACTCGCTGCTAAGATATGATTTTTCATACAAAATCTCACTGTAATGCCAATGACTTAAATACATTTCACACGATTATGTGAATAATATGTTCTCATTTCACCACGTGTGCCCTGAAAGTGCACGTGTAAAACTGCTCATGAAAATGAATGGATTGTGTGTGTGAATCACGAGTGTGAATTTTTCCACAAATATCATGTGGAAATGGAATAAATTGTGTAATTAAAAAAATAAATTAATACATTAAAAAAATCACCTGAAACCAAAAGAATTGTGCGTAATTTTTAAAAATAAATAAATAAATAATTTAATTAAATAATACTAAAATAAAAAAAATCATGTGACAAATATGGGAAATAAATTTGAATGAATAGTCCATAAAAATCATATCGAAAACAAATTGTGTAAATTTGCTGCCATCTAAATGGATGTGAAAATAAATCTAGTGTAAAAAAAATATTACATGTTGAAATAAATTAATTGTGGAAAAAACAAGTGAAATGAGTGAATCATGTAAAAAAAAAAAATCACATCTGAAATAGGAAAAATCATGCTTAAAAAGAACGTGGAAAACCGTGAAAATGAATATGACAAAATCATAAAAACAAACTGTGAAAAAAATACATGTGAAAATAAGAATGATGTAAAAAAAATGAACAAATCACATGTAAAATGTAAAAAATTAATTGGGTAGAAAACTTATGAGAATAAAAACACATGCAGTACTTCTAAAGTACTAAAACATAACATGTCTATAAATTACATATGTAAATATCACATGTAAAGTTCATGTGATTTTTCTGTCAAGGACATCAGTTCCACAGTGAGCTGGAAGGAGGATCAGTGCAGCTCATTGCTTTTACAGATAACTGAGCAGATCGTCTTTCCTTCCAGCAGCAGTGTGCTATAACTCATGGCCGTGATGACCTGACAAGGCCTGTGTGCTGGCCATGAAAGCACATAGACTGTGACACAGCGGGATTGTGGTGCGGATCCCTGAGCTGAGGCTCATAAAGCACGTGTCGAGTGTGGCAGCAGAGCTGGAGATATTGAGCCAAACCTCATGTACACCGAGCCACGAACACCAGGGCAGGACAGGTCGCATGCACTATGTCCGTCTGTCTCTCTCTCTCTCACACACACAGGTTTAGTTTTCCATGCCAAGGTTGTATTTCATTCATATCCCTGTTATGGATAATTACAAAAAAAAAATTGTCAATTAAAGAAGAAACATTAAGCATGTAAAAAATGATGAAATAATACATAAATATAAAAAAAAAGATCCTTGCTGGGGTTTGATGAACAGAGTTAGCACAGAACAATAAAAGGAAATAAGAAGGTGAGCTGACAGATCACTTAAGCACTCGTAAATCTCACTTAAGCTCCCTTGAGGGAAAGCCAGGATTCTGCCTAGTCATGCATGATGCACACTGTGGAAACTGATAACAGCTTGAAATAGCAGAGTATACTGAAGAGCATTTTATAAGGTACTGACCGAGACATATGGTGTATGGGACAAGGATGAGGTTCTGTAGCTCTAGGTTTATATTTACTGGACAGACCTGTTAAATATGTACGTATAGAAGCAGAAGCTCATCCTCATGCCATGCAATGTCCACACCTTTCCATCAATCCTCTACAAAATGCTTTAAGCATGACAGCTGCAATCCCCCAGAGGGCATCGTAATCAAACATTAGAATACAGCTCGAATTTTAATTCCACTTCCACATCACCAGCCAGCACACACATGGGACCAGGAACGTTGCACAGCGAGTGTGCGCAATGACTTCATCGGGGGTGGGGGGTGGGTTTGGGGTGTGGGTAGAAGAGGAAGACACATTGCACATATTTGGGGAAAAATGCATTGCTTTAGAAAATGTTATTGGTTTTGCCACATATGCTTGATAAACCTCAACTTTAAGAGCCAGGAAAAAAAGGAGAATGTGCCACTTACCATTTTATGGTGTACTTTTACTGTGGTTCTCTTCAACAGATTTTTTTTTCTGCTTCAGCAGAAAGATGTGAGTGATTACCTGGGGAAAAGCTGCTCATGACAGATTACTGTCAGAAATATACACACAGAGTGAGCTTGAACGTTTATGGTTGTGACTGACAAACATATAAATAAATATATACATACATATATATATAAAATAAATAAAATTAGCTTGCTACTGAACATATTAGTTTTACTGCAAATATTTATGTACATTTTATTATATTTTTGCACTCTAAAAAGGTATATAAAAGCAAATTTATCTAGCTTATTATGAGATTTTAAAATTTCATATTATTCAGCCTTTTACACATTTCAAGCTTTTTAGTTCTGCTCGGTCATTTCGCTTATTTAAATTATTTATTCAAGTTAGAAAATCTTGTCTAGCAACAGAACTATTTCAAGCTTGAACGACTACATCAGTTGCTTGTCATGTTCTGCAGTGTGAGGATCAAAACCTTATCTTAAAACGAAAGAATTACTAATAAAACGTTTTGGTATTAAAATAACATATTTAAAGGGTAACAGCAGTGACTGATGAACAGTCAGATTTGAAAATGCCCCAAAATGGCAATGTTCAAATTCACTTACACACAATAAATATCTTTGTTTCATCATCGAGGCCTTGTTCATCTCTGGTCTAGAACACAAACTCCGCACATTAAAACACACTTCAGACCCTGGCAGAAGAGGAAAACATCTCAGCTCAAATGTATTACTTTTGTTCTGAGCCATTTATTCTCTTGAAAGTGACTAGGCTACACATAATAATTATTAAAGTAAAAAAAGACAAAAATAACAGTACGTATAATAACATCATCATGATGCAAACAACTACAACATTGTACAATACAATCCATTCTCACAAAGTACAAAAATGACTTCAAATGTAACAAAAATCACACAATAATTCCTGGCAATAAGAAAATCAGGCATACATGCTGGAATATGTGAAGAATTAAATGGCGTGAAGAGCTGTTGCTGCTGGACGTAAACAGACACCAGTTATATGCTCTTGTGTGAGTTTTCCAGTTTCCCAGTGGAAGCGAACACTGCTAGCTGGAGTGTTAAAGAGCTGAACATGCAGTGCTGCTCTCAGCCTCAGCTTCAGCAGAGAATGAACGGATGAGGTGAGAGAAGCTCCGCGACACACACATCTTCTGCATCCCTCCATTACGCCGTCACTCCCCTTCAGCAGGCCAGGAAAGTCATGCCGCTCGGGCGGTAGGCACTCTGCCAGAGAAAGAGAGCGAGCGAGAGAGAGAGAGAGAGAGAGAGAGAGAGTTAGTTAAATCTGTTATGAATTAGCACTCAAGCTCCGCAGAGGCAAGAGGCAGGCCCTTGTTTTCCGGTTTTGTAGACAACACTGGCTAGGACGAGAGGCTTTTCCCTCCTTTTATGTTTAATCAGAGTATTTCTGGTTGTGTGGGTTATAAGACACCATTCACGTCTCCTGGCAATGGTGTTACGAAAAGTGTGGTTAACAAGTGGTTCATGAATCTGTTTAGGGAAATTCACAGACTTTGATAAATTAGACTCCAAATTTCAGAGAAGTAGTAGTGCTTTACAACACAAGCCTCATGTGCAGCTCAAATAAGATGCGAAAAAGCTGTTAAAATGCACTTCACTACATACTCAAATCAATCCGCAATATACTCCAAAAATCCTGAAACATGATTTATACAGGCAACCAAAACTCAACATTAGACTTGATTTAACTCAGTGCAATGTCATTTTGTAGAGTGTGGAAATTTTCTGGGACCAATGGGACTAAAGAAAAACATTTAAAAATTAAAAAGTAACTGAACTATTTGTTTAGTGAAGTACTTATCTCTGGTATACTCTGAATCCTTAACGTGAGGTCAACACGTTGTACTCCGCAGTCAGACAAATCATTTAAAAATGCATTTCAAATGCAAATAAACAAATAAATACATACATACAAAAAACGATGAATAAAACCATCAGTAGCTATGATGAGGCAAAATAACCAGAAAACTAAACTGCATCTTTTTCTACTTTTATGTTGCTCATTACAATGTGTGGCTGTACCAAAACAGCACTAATTATTCTTTCTAAACCTCAGATTAAAACGGCATATTTTTTTTCATAGTTTATACTGACGCTTGCTGTGAAAAAAAATGAGCTCTTAGAAAACAGGAAGGTGAAATCAATCAGAATCAAACCAGATGTGAAAACCTGTCAAAAGTTCTTCTCTCAACACAGCACGTTTTGATGCATGTTGGTCTTTTTTCTTCATTTCCATTCCTATGCCAGTTTGTCTGTTATTTTCAGAATACATACAGAAATGGAGACGTGCAGTGAGAAACAACTACTGAAACAAGATGCGGGCTGAAACAACATGAACTGGCTGGTATGCTGGAAAAGTGGAATGAAAAGGGAAAAAAAAAAAAAAACCTTTAGTGAGGGCGCTAAATACAGAGGTTGCGAAAGAGTGCTGCAGAAAGGGGAGAAATTGTGAAAGCTTTCCCTCCACAAGGCCAACCTGGAACTTATAAAAGACAGATTCCTGTACTGCAGTCCTCTGAGGTTGCTTGTTGATTTTCTTAGGACTTCTGTTTCCTAGTGCTATTATCTGTGAGTGAAATTACAGAATCAGCAATTTGCATCTCCAATCAGGAAAAATACTGCCTGCGTCTGAGCCTAGTGTTCATGCAAAGACACTACCAGATCCATTACACAGCAATCCGAGCTGCACGCATGTCATGCACAGACACTTCATTTACTAAATAACTTGGAATCATGTTCAACGAGGGATCCGTTGATAAATGCAGCGTGGATGTGGTGTCTTTTACTAATTGTGTCGATACTGGCTCAAGAAGTGTCATTTTGTTTAGAGGGTTTTACTCATGGTTCTCAAATTGGGGTGTGGGAACTCCCAACTCCCTAAACCTCAATAACTCCAAAACCAGTCGGCCTGTGAATAAAGTCAACTTGAAGCTAATTGCAATTTTAATATAAATACATTCTGTGAGTGAACAAAAAAGCTGACAGTCCAAACAATATACAGGGGGGTCCATAAGTTCTGAGACCACATTGAAAATCTGGGATTAAAATAACAATTTTTTAAATAAATAACAAAATCATATAAAATTGGAAACAAACAGAAGGTTTAAGAATTCTGAAATATTTAAAAGAAAGAAAGTAAATGTTAAATATCATATTTAATATTGAAGCTTCTGCACTATTTCTAGGTCTCTATTTACATGTAAGCAAATATGTGATATTAACCATATTAATTGATTTGTACAAAAACCCAGATTTTCCTTATGTCTAATCTCTGCTATTGAAGCATGTCTTCAGACACGACGACGGATTCGATCGAAAATAAATCATAAGGTTTAGCACAAACTCGTGGAGTCCGTGCCAGCTGGAGTGCACACTGTCCTTAAAGTAAAAAGGAGGACATATCAAATACTAAGAAGTTTTAAATTCATGTAAGATTCTAGTTTTCACTCAATTTGTTGTCAATAATATAATTCGTAATGGAAACTGTTGCATTAAATTAGAAAAGAATGTGAAATTAAAGCATTTTCTCTAGTGGTCTTAGACTTTTGGATCCCATGTATACAGAGCCAAATTGTTGTTGGACATATTTAAATAATGGGTCTACTATTTAAATAGTTGGATTATGTTCATAAAATAAACCTGTACTAAGAGATTACAGGTTTTCACAGTTAAATGGCTACAAAAAACCCCAAAGAACAATCAAATCAATTATACTACATAATGTGTCTACATTTACAATGGCACAATATGGACATTATATTCAAATTATTTACAAGCTCTTTACTTACTTTGCCCTTCAGAGCAACCCTAAAAACACACACCTTGAAGGATTCTAACAAAGAGTTGCTTCTGAGAGGAACAGAAATATAAATAAAAAACGTCATGTATATAATATCAAGTAATTGAAATACACGTCAAGGACGAGTTCCTTCCTGTATGGAATATATTTTAAATCCGTCTGTCTCACATAATACTCCTCTTGCCATTCATACTCCCAATCCTCCCTCGACTAATTATTTATACTGTGCAAAAAAAAGGGAAATGGTCGTAGCCTCCACTTTCCTCCCAGTGTGCAAAAACTCACTGCACTACACCGAAAGTCCAAAAACTAAAACTAGAGTGAAAGAGATAAATACAGCAGCGAAAGAGCAGAGACTGGATCAGACAGGTCACATGATCTGCTCTGAACACTGCTTCGGATTGTAACATACATTATACACGAGGCGAAAAAATAAACAGCTATCTTTCAAGTTCAACTCTTTCTCTAAATTGCATTAATAGCGACATCAAAAATGTAAATGTTACACAAAGTTGCTCAAAGTGAGGTCTTGCTTGATGATAATTACTACTTTAAAGTCGCTCTGCAAACTGTGTTTGGCGAAGCCTCCACTTGGTCATTCATAAATCTTAATTTTGCAGTTAAATAGTGCTAAGTAAGGTCTTCTCTCCCCCTTATGGAAACACTCCGTGGAGGTCCTCAGGTCCAGGCCAGCCAACCCCTTACACACACACACACACACTCACTCCACTCATCCAGGATCCTGGCCTTGGCAGTGGGTGGCAGGCCGCTGCCGCCGTCCACAGCTATGCCGGGGCAAATCGTGTTGACAGTGTCCAAGAAAAACCAGGGGAAAAAAGGAAAAGGGTATGTACAAAACGGACAGAGGGAGACTGCATGTGTGCAGAGAACGGAGATAGAGCAGGCGCTCTGATGAAATACCGCCTGCTGACAGGACAAGAAGGAAGAGACAGTGTGTTGAACAGGAGCCATGTTGTTAAAAAACAAAAAAAACAAACAAAAAAACACAACACTATTTCAGTTGCCCAAGAACTGACCCTGGCTCATTTTATTATCCATGTACATTATAAGCTCTGCTGAAATCAAGGGCGTACGAATCAGTAATGTGGGAATGGGTGGATGTGCGAGCCCTGGAAGACTGGAAGAATACACCCTGTATCCTGTGCTTCTAGAGAGAATGGTCACCACGTGCATATCTGCAACACGGTGTATTAGATTTACGTTTTCCAAATGAATGAATTTGTTTAAAAAAAAAAAAAATCTCAGGAAAATAGAGAAGAATGTACACGTGTTGAAAAATTCCTGCACACAGCAATTTTCTACAGGGATAAATCTCTTCATGCCCACTCCTTCCAAGCTGTTACAACTTCTCAAACATATTTTCATGTCTGTATAAGAACACTTTTATATGTTAGGAAGCGCAAACTTTGCATTCCTACTAAAATGTACTAGATAACAAAACAGTCGGCATGTTTACCATGCCCAAATAAAGTCAGCAGAATCTGAAAAAGCAAGGACAAGGACCTAAAAAGAAAATACTGATCTTACACAGAGCTGAAAATATCAAATGTTTAAAACGTATTTTTAGGGGGAGTAAATAAATGAAAAATAAATGAAGGAGAAAAAACTACTTTGACAAAAGTCGAAATCAAACAGCAGGAGAGCTGAAAATGTCCTCACAGCCAAGTGGAACAACATGCCACAGTTATCACGTTCAGAAATATCATTTTAATTGCTTCACTATTAATATCTCAAACACCGTTTGACCAAATGTCTTTTTGTCCATTTACTACCGTCATTAGGTACAAGGGAGAGCAAACTTTTGCACTCCACCTTAAGTGCAGTCTAGAGTGTCGGTGGATTTATTTTTAAGATGTGCCACAAGTGACGGTAAGAATACACTGAGACAAACGTTCGGTGTGATCATACTTAATAGTTAGCAGCTCCTCCCACAGCCCCGCCCACTTGGACCACACTGGCTCACAAGTCTGAAGCTCATGAATACCCAGGTGGAAGTTTCGCTAGATAACGTTGGTGCGAAATGACAGTAAGCATTACAGGTAGAAAATGCCAGTCTTTCACTTTCTGTCCTTTGCAGAGTGAACTGTATTCATGATTGGCCGGACCATTGTTTTTATCTGAGAAAAAAAAAAAAAGTCTTCCATGTCTTTCAGACAATATGACAAAAATATCACATCATGATTCTGGGAAGAATTAATACAATGCACGATATGCGACACAAAAAAACCCTTTAAAAATAGTAATACATTTGTTTATTGTTTTTAAATAAACATATAAACATTTTCAAAATAAAATACCTAAAAAAATTTTTAAACTTACAATCTGAAAGATTATGAACAAAAATGGCTTCATTACAGGGGTGTGTGGCTTAGTGGTTAGCACACCTCTGGGGTTGGGGGATTTGATTCCCAGCTACGTTCTGTGTGCACAGAGTTTGCATGTTCTTCCCGTGATTTGGAGGTTTCCTCTGAGTACTCCGGTTTCCTCCCTCAGTCCAAAGACTTGCATTGTAGGCCATTTCCATTGTCTGTAGTGTGTGAATGCGTGTGTGTGAGATCGTGCCCTGTGATGGGCTGGCACCCCATCCAGGGTGTCCAGAGTTCCCTGGGATAGGCTGACATATGAGAAAGGTATGAAAAATGAATGTATGTTTTAATTACATCAGCTGTTTCCTGTCAGTTTATGATTTTAAAAAAAAAAGTAAAAAAAAAACAAACAAACAAAAAAAACCATTTGTCCCATCACCCAGCCTTGTGTTCATTCAGTACTAAATGTTATTATGCCTATTTTATGACTTACATTATTTAATTTATTGACTGACTGACAGAAAAACAATGCTCAGCATGTTAGACGCCCCCATGCTGAGAGCTGGACACTCTCAGAGAAAAAAAACAAAAAACAAAACCCTCATTCTAAAAAGAATGAATCAGCAGTCAGGGGAAGGTTCTTCGTTAAATACTCACTGTATCCCACAACATAACAGAAAGCAGAAGTTCCTGAGCTGATGAGAGGAGTCACAGATCAAGTAAAGTCACAGCTTTCTTGATGTGTGGGACTTCATATAAAAAAAAAAAGTGAAAGAAGAGTGGAGTTAAAAGAGCGGTTCTTTCTGATTCTCTCTGGGGCTTGTTTGAGTGAGGAATGAGAACTGTTTGCACTCCTTTCTTCCAGTCCTCACGACTGCCAGGACTGAGAGAGAAAAACAGAGATAGATGACCCTCAGTAAGCGGGACTTTATCTTTGATCAGATGTGCCGTGTCCTCTCGCTGGCTCCCAAGGCCCGGGCAGTGCTCTAAACGTGAGAGACAAGCGGCCTCCTCTGCACGGAGAGATGACTCTCCAATTTTCAGCCTCAAACTGGAGGCAACCTCACACATGCAACACATTAGTGTGAATATCACTCTGTCATCCTCCTCTCTTTATGTACAATAACAGTGAGGCCCATCAAATGCTGTTTATCTCATGTCATAAACAATTTGCCAGGTATAGCCTTTGTTGAGACTGCCTGTGTGCACCAATTGTGCAGTGTTACAAATCATCGTCGTTTTACTGTACCCAAGCAGAGACAACAAAGGTCTGAGGACAAAAAACCCTTGTTAGCAGGAATAAACAAAGCAAAGCCCCAACATGCTCCAGACAAGGGAACAGTACACATATTTCAAGCCTAGTGGCAGCTATAGTTTAGCTTTTGTCTTTGTATTTATGTGAAGTGTTGAGGCCAGGACATGGGTCAGAAACACATCTGAAGTCTCCAGCACAAAAAGGCTATAAATTCTACACAACTAGCTCTGAACGCAGGACACAAAGCCTAGCGGGGGAAAAAAAGGTTTAAAGCTTGGGAAAGCACAATTAACAAGCCTGAAAGCCAAATAAAATAAAGATAAGACAGGGTTAAATAGCATGAACGTGCATGTCTCTTTGCAATAATGAGCCGTTACAGGAAGCGGCGCTCCTGCTCCTGCATATTCATGAGTGGTGTCCAGCAGATGTGGGGATGTGTGTATGTCTGAAATGTGGGTGTGTGAGGCTGTATATGTACTGGCGCCTCGCAATTACCAAAAGGGAGTATGGGAAGGGCAAAACATGAGAGAAACTGAGAGAGAGGGGGCGAGAGACATTGAGCGTCTGTACAAGGCTGCAGCACACACCAGCCGTGAGCAGGACTACACCACTCTCTGACTGCCACATCTGTCTGTGTGCAAACGAATAGAACAATGAGTTTCAGACTCCTCTCAGACGTCTTCAGCGAGGAGAGGATATAATGGAGAAAATGTGGATAAGAGGGCATAGGTTCAAGTGTGACAGAGTTCAGCTGCTTTGGATCCTCTCCTCTGTATCATTGTCTTCAATCTTGCTCTCTGGGCCAATTTACTGAGCCGTACTGGTATACCCGAATATGACAGGCAGAAGGGTTTCACACCCACAGAACAGGCAGTAAAAGCACTCTGTGGTTTTCAAAGGGCTGTCAAATGAAAAGCAGGGGTTCTCCCTGGTCAATTCCAAATCATGCGTGATCTGGAAAAGATGTCAAATTCTATCCAGGGCATCCCAATCATGCTGTGGCTGCTAAATATATATAAAAGAAATATGGTCATAAACTACATATGAGGGTAAAAAATTTTTTTTTAACCATTCTTTAGGTGTATTCACCGTTGTAAATTGTCTTATTATTGTGCACACTCAGCCAAACGCTAGCACTGTAAATGCTACGAGTCTGACCAGGAAACGAAAAGTTAAACACAGGATGATTTACAGTAAAGCAGTACTTCTGAGATTTCTGGGCAAAGGATTAGAGCAGTTATTGTGCAGCAGAGCCTTGTTTTTTGGGGAGGTAAAACCCAGCCAGTGCATCTCCAGAAGCCCAGGCTTAATGGTTCGTACTGTACACCACCTCGCTGTGAAGTGGGATCTGGGGGTCAGCATGTGGGAAAAGAAAAAAAAAAACACCACAGTGTGAATCAGGAGCATCTCAGAAAAGACCCGGGACAAACGCTCTACTAGAAGCTCCTAAAATGAGAGACTGTATTCAGAAATAATAGCCAAGGCGGAAAAAAATTATTCCATAAATCCAGCAGAAAGAAACAAGAAAAGGCTATTTGGGAACAAATGCTTAGTGACATGCTTTGTTTGGTAAAGGATTTTCACGTCAGCATTTCGACAAATATGAAAAGATAGTACGCCAACACGGGTTTGGGTTTAAAATGAAAAGCAGAATATATAAAGCCTTTCCAATGTTCGGAAACCATCCGCTGTTTTAGGCACCTCTTCTTTTCTATATTCAATAAACTTTGTTAAACAATAAATATTAGCTTTTACTTCATTGGCTCCGGAGTCGTGATCCGGCCCAGGGAGCGTTTGGATATCATTTAGATAATATACAGCCTTTTGGATGGCTACTGAATGTCTTTCCCCTTCCAGCTGACTTATTATGTACAGTATGGTTCTGCCAGTCTAGCTGTTCACTTGACATCTAAACGGGCAATTTCATGCTTTAATGACAAGGTATTCAAACCACAGGGAAGAATGGCTCCACTTGTAAATGTGCAATTGTTAGCAGAAGGTTTTGAATGGCCTCTGAGACACCTAGAACAGGAAGCAACGTCTAGTGCCAGTGCTAAGGATGGAACGGGAATGCAGAGACATAAAACTGGTTCAATGGGGCATTTAGTGGAGCGTTTGTGAGGCAGTGAGAAGGGCACGGCCCTATTGAAGCCCTCGGTTCTGTGGATGTCAGCAGCACAGCACGAGATGTCTGTCCTCACAGTGAGATACGGAGACGATGGGGCAATAAACAAGAGCTGAGACGCATCACTCCTACGTCTGCTGTCTTTGGCATGAAACGCTCTGTACAGTGAGACTCGGGCAAACCACAAGTAAGGTACAGAATCCTGCAACCACGGCAACATCTAAATACCTTCTAACAATGGCTACACGGCTGCGTAAAGGCTGACGATGAAGACTTTTCTTTGCAAAGTCATGCACTTAGCCACATTTTAAGATTTATCTGTTGTAATAACAATCTGCCATGGTTTTGCTTTTTACTCTTCGAAGATTTTCCTTCAATACTCTCAAGATCTTTGTGGCTGCTACAAGTTGGGCTGGCTTGAGTGCTAGGTTTGCATATAAAAACACTAAACAAAATGCTTTCCAACTGTAACTCGCGTCTCTAACAGAAACTTTATAACTGAACGGGTGTGATATCATACATTGGCATTAAATGTGAAATGAGTACAGAGTCTATATAAAAGTGAACCATCTTTGGTTTCTTTGGAAGCATGGAAACCTACAAAGAACTCAAGAGATGCACCATTAAAAAGCAGAATAATAAACAAACCAGGGTGATGAAAGCAAATGCTCAAACAAAGCATGATGTTGCCATTTCTACTGATTGGAAGAACTGCCTAAGGGGAAGCTGTCTGCTCTGTACATGTGTACACCAGGGGCATAATCAAATGAGCTTTGAATTTCCCCAAGTCTTATATTAGACCTTTAATTCAATTTCAAAGTTAATTATCTCAGAATGAGTGCAGGAATAAGAGGCAGATAAAGTCTCTAATCACATGGACACACAGCTACAGCTAATAATATGTTGCTATAGATCTATGGAATCTAGAACTATTTCCAGATTATTATTTTTTTATATATATAAACCCTATAATAAACCTATAGCTCAAAATCGCACAAGCTTTCAGAGTTAATACTTCAACTCACCTGGTAACCCTACAATTGCTTATGAAGAACAGACCAACAGAGCTTCAGCTCAGCCTCTCAAACAAGAGCTTCATTTTATCTAAAACATTTGTTAACCCTAGACATGTGGTAAAAGGCCAGAGTGAAAATTACTTATTGGGACAATTAATCACGGTCTTAAACTGGCTCCAGTTGCAATAAAACCAAACCAATTACAAGACAACTCAGCCTCCACTTCAACCCCAAGACAGACACACATACACACACACACACACACACCTAATTATTTCTATGCCATTGCTGGTGACGGACTGCGAGCAACTCATCAAAGGCAAAAACCTCAATGCCACTAGGAGAACATCTGGAAACCTTCACTCATCATCATAGGTTGGAAAACCTGTTTTATATATTACACAATATAGGGGGATACTAATGCGCTGTTTTTTTTTTTTTTTTTTTTAAACATGCCAACCTCATGTTTATAGTTAAGCAATCACTGAAACGCTCCACTGACTACAGCTTCCTTAATTTGATCAAGCCTTTCTGATAATGAAACTTTAACATTTAACAGATCGTTTATATCATAGGAAGGTCATCAGCCATCATATTCCATCATACTTAAGCTAATCCTGGTACTTAAGCGTCCTGCTAATAAAGAAATAAATATATATATATAAATAAGGGAGCGACATGATGACTTTTGAGTATGAAGAGGAACGTCATTGCTGCTGTCAACAACAAATGACCCACTATGCTCGTTTTCCTTCTGGTGAACACAGAAAAGACAGGCAACTGCTTTACTGGAAAGGAGTTCATTCAGATGAACTGTGATTAAACACAATTCAAGCGTATTTGTATAGCGCTTTTAACAATAGATGTCATGACAAAGCAGCTTTACAGAAATCCGCATGTAGATTTAGATCCCTAGTGAGCAAGCCAGAAGTGAGTGTGACAAGGAAAAACTCCGAGACAACATGAGGAAAAAACAGACTGAAAAGCGAACTCACTTCTAGGTGACACCATATTGTGTGATTATAAATCATTACAGTATATAACTGGAGAAGAGCTAAGTCAAACATTACTAAAGCCAGATTTCTAATGTATCATTTTCAGCCTGGTTGAAACTGCACATCACAGAAATGTTCAGTAGAAAATGTCCAGAAGAAAATGTTCAGAAGAAATGAAACTGGAGATTGTTTTGTTGAGCTGAAATAAAAAACTGATTTAGTGTCGCTGCAACCAAAAACATTTGAAGTTATGGCTCTGTCAGAATTTTGAAAGTTAAAATCTGAGTTTGACTGAAGCCGTCATCTAACGGCCACCAATAGGAGGACAGCACAGGATGACAGAAAGCTCATGGAACAGTTATATTACAAATATGACAATGGTGAAACTTTGAAAAGGTTTCCTTTTACGCGACCCCATTTTCTGCTCGAGCCTGGATCATACCGACTGATGATGTAAGCAGAATATAATCATTTACTGTAATCACAGATTTAATCTGACGAACACTTTAGAAGCATTTGCCAAATGCTATAAATGTAAATGAGTCCTGGGATAAACACAGGGCAGTCTTTAGGATTGCAGCAACAGTTCTCAGGTACAACTCTATAGCATCCAGATGAGATTATACACTGAAGCAAGAGTGACATTTCTGGCAAATCTTTAGGGTATCCATGTGGATCCATTCACGACAGCAGAAAGTGAGTCACCAGTACAGAAGCTCAGCATTAGGATGAATAAGGCAGGACCAGAGGGAGAGAGAAGCCACAGCGGTAGAAGTGTGATTCATTACGAACATGTCAGTACCCGAAAATTATAGGAAACACAAATCCTACCAAGGATGTACTGTACAGACTCGTGTCCTTATGAGGACTTTGGATACTTGGCTACTGTAACCAACAAGATTAAGCTTTAATGCAATTCTAATATTACCATTGCAGGAAAAATGACATCGGGGGAACATCACCAACAAACTATTTACCAGCCACTTCACTAAATTTCAACATAAGGGAAAGCAACTTGCAGGGACACAGTGGCTTAGTGGTAAGTACATTTGCCTCGCACCTCCAGGGTTGGGGGTTCGTTTCCTGCCTCTGCTCTGTGCGTGGAGTTTGCGTGTTCTCCTCCAGCACAAAGGCTGATTGGCATATCTAAATTGTCCGTAGAACGCGTGTGAGTGTTTGTGTGTGTGTGTGTGTGTGTGTGTGATTGTGCCCTGTGATGGGTTGGCACCCACGCCGATTGCCTTAGGATAGGCTCCAGGCTCTCCACGAGCCTGTGTAGGATAAGTACAGAAAATGGATGGATGGGAAAACAACTTGCACAATGATAACAATTTCAGCATGAAGAAGGATTATCAAAAAGAAACATCACCACTCCAGATTTTGCATCAATACTGCATGCGTCTCTGCGGGCTGCTGGACTTGACTGGCAACAATTTTGTAATCTCAGTCATTGCTAAATAGCTCATTACCTGTGAATTACACACTGACCACAATAGCATACGCTCCACACTGGCTGTGAGAACTCTCCCGACACTCCAGTAACCATTTCACATGGTCAAACTAGCACTTACGACACCCACGCTCCTGCACACGATGTGAAATTATAACTCTCCAACAGTGAGCTGCAGAGTGATGTATGCATGGAAGCAAAACAAGAAGGCATTTCGTGTTGTTTTTTTTCTCACAAAACTCATAGTAGAAAAGCAAAATGAAATAACCTTTGCATATCCAAAACGCATAGAAATTACACTTATTTAATTCTGCAAAATATTATGTGATGTTTTTTTTCTTTACAAGGAAAATTACACTGACCACAAATTGTGCTCAACAATTCCAATACTTCAGAGCTTGACCACTTTAAAATGGGGCTGTGCTGCGATTATAAATATAACTCTTTTACGGCTCTGTTATTACGTACTGAGAAGGGGGAGAGTGGGCCAATCTTGTGGCTGTAGCGCCTGATGGCCTCTCTGATGTGGCCGGGCTGGATGGCACTGCTCTGAGCCTCCGCGCCACACGCTGCTGCGCTCTGCAACAGAGAGGGAGAAAAAACACACAGGCTGTATTATTACTAAATCAAAAACACAGTGGGAGACAGGCCGTTTAACACACAAACACAGCCAGAGTAGGCCGTCCAGACACGACACACACACACACACACAATACATTTCTGAAGATGGTCTGGATCAGAAGTGGATAACGAGTACGGAGATTGCTCAAGCCTTCACCTCCTCAGTCGTGTAAATGCTATGTGTCAGCTCGTGCTTTATGTACTTTCAGCGGAGAAGTTCATCTGATATATAGAGAGCTGACAGTAAATGTTAGTTAACTACCTGCTGTAGGAAAGGACCTATAATTGTGCTCAATGCTCCAAATGTGTTTGACTTCAGGCAGAAAGAGAAAGGAAAGGAAAAACAGCTTCCCTATTTTCATCCTTGTAATAAATCAGTTGTGGTAAAATGGACATGGCAGGATATATGAGAAAGTGTAATGCACATTTCCCTGCCAGTGTTTCCACGCTACATGCAGACACTGGGAAGTTGATGACTGCATCGAGATGACCACTGAACTTTCCTCGTTATTTTACAATACAGTATGTCTTTCCTATCCGTATCCATATTGAGCTCATCATTATTATTTTTTTATTAAGCAAGTTCCTGGGTTATATGTATAATCCACAAATGCAAAATATGTATGAATGGATGAGGGGTGTGAGTACAGCGTCACTGGTGGAAAAAAAAAAGTACCATCTCTTTACCTTTTACATGGTTCATAACACTTTCAAAAACAATTCAAGAAACAAGCAACAACTGTATGTATATATGCTTGCAGAGATATACACTACTGTTAATATATTAGCATGTATATGCATACTAGGACAGAAGTACACTACCTCACTTATTTACTTTTGTATGTACTAGAACTAATACAGTTATGGAGCATTTCTAAATGCACTAAATATTCAGGTGTACTCATACCTGGCCCATACCTTTATTAAATTATTGAATAGTCTCACACAGTGAGGGAAAGAATCCCCTGCTGATTTTGTACATTTGCCTACTGACAAAGAAATGATCAATCTATAATTTTAATGGTAGGTTTATTTGAACAGTGAGAGACAGAATAACAACAAGAAAATCCAGAAAAACGCATGTCAAAAATTTTATAAATTAATTTGCATTTTAATGAGGGAAATAAGTATTTGATCCCCTCTCAATCAGAAAGATTTCTGGCTTTTATACAGGTAACGAACTGAGATTAGGAGCACACTCTTAAAGGGAGTGCTCCTAATCTCAGCTTGTTACCTGTATAAAAGACACCTGTCCACAGAAGCAATCAATCAATCAGATTCCAAACTCTCCACCATGGCCAAGACCAAAGAGCTCTCCAAGGATGTCAGGGACAAGATTGTAGACCTACTCAAGTCTGGAATGGGCTACAAGACCATTGCCAAGCAGCTTGGTGAGAAGGTGACAACAGTTGGTGCGATTATTCGCAAATGGAAGAAACACAAAAGAACTGTCAATCTCCCTCGGCCTGGGGCTACATGCAAGATCTCACCTCGTGGAGTTGCAATAATCATGAGAACAGTGAGGAATCAGCCCAGAACTACACGGGAGGACCTTGTCAATGATTTCAAAGCAGCTGGGACCATAGTCACCAAGAAAACAATTGGTAACACACTACGCCATGAAGGACTGAAATCCTGCAGCGCCCGCAAGGTCCCCCTGCTCAAGAAAGCACATACACATGCCCGTCTGAAGTTTGCCAATGAACATCTGAACGATTCAGAGGACAACTGGGTGAAAGTGTTGTGGTCAGATGAGACCAAAATGGAGCTCTTTGGCATCAACTCAACTCGCCGTTTTTGGAGGAGGAGGAATGCTGCCTATGACCCCAAGAACACCATCCCCACCGTCAAACATGGAGGTGGAAACATTATGCTTTGGGGTGTTTAAAGCCTCAAAACCTTAATGACTTGGAGAAGATCTGCAAAGAGGAGTGGGACAAAATCCCTCCTGAGATGTGTGCAAACCTGGTGGCCAACTACAATAAACGTCTGACCTCTGTGATTGCCAACAAGGGTTTTGCCACCAAGTACTAAGTCATGTTTTGCAGAGGGGTCACATACTTATTTCCCTCATTAACATGCAAATCAATTTATAACATTTTTGACATGCGTTTTTCTGGATTTTTTTGTTGTTATTCTGTCTCTCACTGTTCAAATAAATCTACCATTAAAATTATAGACTGATCATTTCTTTGTCAGTGGGCAAACGTACAAAATCAGCAGGGGATCAAATACTTTTTTCCCTCACTGTATGTGAGCAAACCTTACTCCAGAATTGTACAATAAACTCAAAATATGTTCATGCTGACAAACTGTATTTGGAGAAGAGTCTTTAAACTTCCTTTACTCGGATTACTCAGAACTTTACTGGGATTACTCAGAGCTCAGGACCATTACGCAGAATTTTATTATACTGTGCAGCACTTCAGCGCACACTTTCTATGTAAATAAAAGGGACTCAAGTCATGAAACTAACCAGTGTACTCAAGTCAGATTTTAAATACTGCATGAATTACATTTGCATCAAAAATTGTTTTTATGGATTTTTATTACTTGAATTAGATCCAGTAATAAACATATGTAACTTTTTTTAAGTTGGTAAATTTTTGCCATGTGGCAACAATGTGCAATGGTGGAAAGTATCAAATAGTCAAAAAAAACCCACCATGTTTGAGATTACAATCCAATTACTGCATTTTCCAGACTATAAATTGCAGAGGTGGTTTTTTATTTTTTTTTTTTTAGTTTTTTAGTAAGCATGAAAAAGTTATAACCTCTAGAAAGGAATTATCATTTTAAAAAGTATGTGGATGGATGGAAACTTTTTTTTTTGTTGTTATGTCAAAGTTAAATCCCCCTTTTTACACTTACATAGGAAAATAGCAGTTTTGTATTATTGCCTATCAACACATTGGAGATAAATGAATTGTGGCCATATGGCAACACCATGTGGTAAAGGGTTAAGATGTATTTTCAAGTCAATATGTAGTTATTAAATAAGGAATAAAACATGATGTGGTGTCGTTATTTTCAATAACCCCATGCCGCAATGTGTTTGATTCTGTTTTATTCACAGCAATTCTCGAACGGTTAAACATTTTGCAATCACTAACATTTTCTGTTTCGAGTTACATTTGAATGTTGTGGAACATCAGCAAAACAAGTTCGCTCTTGTTATCAGTTATGTCAAGACATGCATTAAAAACTTGTTTCCTCACCTGTGTCTCTTTTTGTCTCAAAAACAGCTTGTCATATTATTTATAAAACACCAAAATCTCCAGCCTGAAGAGTTTCTTGTGTTGGCAAACTTTACCGAACATTAAGCCCCACATTACTTTACTTTACATTACTTACTCATGAAGTACTGACACAGTAGATTACTTCCATGAGTGCTAAATAAACGCTTCCTCACAAACAAACCACAGTCACAGAGATCACAGTAACCAGCGATATCTAGCTGGCTTACACAGTACATCAGAATAAACAAGGCTTAGTCCTGCTGCAGAAAATAAGCTCCAGATTTTTTCCTTGATCAATACTCTTTCAAGTGGGTAGATGTTTTAGTCCATATTTCTCAATAAACCCAGAATAATACAAGATAATCAAATTCTGTTGCCAAATAAACATGTCAATGTACAAGCATCTACACAGCATCCATATTAATGCTTTGCACTCACACTCTGGAAGACAAAAACAGAATGAGTGCTTTTTTTTGTCCCTCTTTTTCCCATCGTCACTTTTATTGGCCTTTTCATGTGTAGACTACACAAAACGATAGGGTATGACAAATATTGATAATGGAAGAATGCTTTACTATGATTGAAAACCCCTTCTGGTGGCCCTTAAGAAATAAAGTGAGAAAGAAAGTGTAAAATGATCTGTCAAAATGCACCCTCTTCGTTGCATGACCCCATGACTCTTACCTTCTTCCTCTTGCGCTGTTTGCTCTTGCTGCTGGAATCCTGAGAGAGTATGCCATTGCCCTGGGTCATGGAGTGCAGTTTAGACTGATGACCTGAGCTTGGGGTGGAAGGAGGTGTGTTCTCTGGAGAGTCCATCTCTCTTTTGGCAGATGAGGCCTACAGATAAACCCGCAGAACATCTCATAATGATACCAATGTAAACAGGCATTGACAAGGTGGAATGATGCCATTAACACCACAAAACTGATTATTTTCTCATAAGGGCGTGTCCACAAAACACGTTTCTGCTGTCACTTGTGTTAAAATGGCTGTAAACAGTTATTTCCTCACCAGACTGAACAAAAATGCAGCTTGGCACATTACCAAGAAAATGCAAAGACTTGCCCATGGCAGAAAAGGAACAGCTTTAGTGTGGACACAGGAGACTCCTTCCATAAATACAGAAAACGTCACCATATCATCAATTATATTGACATTAGATTTTTTAACTGTTTTTTTAGAAGACTATGGTGGCCTTTCCACCATACAAGTCCCTTCTTGTATACCTTTTGACCAATCAGATTCAAGAATTCAACAGTGCAATCGAACTAAAACACCAAACTAAAAATGTTTGCTCTGCTCTGCATTGCTTAGATCATCTGACACTCATTTCAATAACTCTATAATATTATATAAATAATATTATTATCCTGTCTTAAACCCAAGTTCATGAATAGACATTTGGAAAGCTATAAGTTTTATGCAGTTATTCATTAAGTAGTAAGTCTATGTGTTGTTTGGAATATCCAAATGCGGTGATCATGCTGGTCTGTTTCTCCTCTGCTGAGACGACCACAGCTATTGTGCAATGCAGCTTTACTGTCACATTCCTCCACACGGGACCCTCAAGGTTTAGGAGGTAAAAAAAACAACAACAACAATGGAATCCATGGTAGAATACAACTTGTGTTTCCAGACCAAGTGTGGCCTTGGCTGAGTCCAAATATAAGAAAGAGAGAGAGATGAGATTTTGTGGTTACAGTGACAGAAAAGCCCCTCGATGGACAAGATCCCACAGTACAAAACCACCTTGCACAAACTTGGCAGCAACAGCTGGCTGAAGGTCAAGCCCTAGTTGTAGGACTAGTGATAGTTCTTATTCAGCTAGTGCAGAACTAGAACCCAAGTCTACAATTTGAGTAAAGCTTTGCTACAATGTCAAAAGTGCAAACTGAATTTCATTTTCCAACAGAACAATCTTTAACACTTAGATGTGATGGGGCGGCTGTGGCGCAGGTGGTAGAGCGGGTTGTCCACTAATCGTAGGGTTGGCGGTTCGATTCCTGGCCCACATGACTCCACATGCTGAAATGTCCACAGGCAAGACACTGAACCTCAAGCTCTGCTACCATTGGTGTAGGAGTGAATGGGTGAATGAGAAACAGTGTAAAGTGCTTTATAGAACCGCTAAGCTTAAAAAGCGCTACATAAGTGCGTTTACTGTTAGATTTTCAGCTTTGTCTGAATTATCTGATTATATGTTTATAATCTAAATCTGACCAAATATAAAAGTTCACAGACATTAATAGGGCTGCATCCGCACACACTTGCACACAATAATGACCTTCTAAGTAGTATCATCATTACATGAAGCAGCTCATATACTTTGGGTCCTCTTGGTGAATGGAGCTGATTTGTTCACACACATTATCCAGGAAACAACAGGTGTCTAATATGATTGACTGGTGCGTGGCTCACCTCAGCACTGGAGCTGTGGTATTGCAGAAAAGTGGCTGATATGGCATGGCTGAACGGGTCACCTGTTTTAGGGGTCATGTCTTGTTTAACCAACAGGGCAAGATCAACAATCTGGAAAATGACAACAATATTATTATGAGTAATGAGAAAATGTTCTTACAAACATTTTATTTATCTTTAAATTTGTATCTATACTAAAGGTTAAAAAAAAAAAAAAAAAAGGAAAAAAATCAGGATGACAAGAAATCCAGTTAAGATGTCTAATTATTGAAATGAGAAATGTGGCACAACAAGCTGAATTCAAAATTTAATTCAACATTTTTTTTGTATGTGTTACTGAAGTTTTGTTGGTTCAGACTCGGGGACTTTCAATTGCCACCATTTCAGCCAATAAGCAGGTTTGAATCAGTGATGCAGTTCAAACATTCAAATGTTTGAACATTTGAATGAGGATTTGACTACATGAATTTGGATGGTGCCACCAAATATTTAATTTATATTTCAACAACTTATTAATAAAAAATAAAAAATAAAAATCTTCAAAAAAAATCGATTAGTATTAGATATCGTTTAGTATTTTTTAGAGTTGCTAGATCACAGCAATGCCACGATTTACCCTCTGCATAAGGGTTACCTGATACCACTGAGGCCTCTGCAATATCAGTACTGCAAGGGCGATAACGACTGCCAAAAAATATATTATGTAGCCCTAGTTGAGTGACCTATGAGTGCTTTGTGAATGTGTTATGAATTAAGTGATGAAGAGAAAAGCCATTTCCAGGCATTTTTTTGATGGTTAACTTATTTACCTGGGCAACTGTTTCATAGGCCAGATATGACAGGATCTCCATGGAGACCCCGTTGGGCTTCAGGTCCAGACTGCTGCAGTCCAACCACTCACGAAATTTAGAGAGCTTCTTAGCTTAAATCACAGATTCAGAGAAATAAGTCATAGGTAAATTACAGCATTAAACATGATATATACTAGATTCAAGCACCAGAGAAGCACATTTTAATAAAGATTTCTAAACCATGGTTTAGAAAGATGGGCGGAAAGGACAGCGTATATATATATTTTACAACTTATCTACAAATATGAAGAAAACTCTAGCAAATTACAAATGTAAAGCTGGACTTCTGCATAAGGAAAGAATCCAAAATATACAGCAAAACCAACAAAAAATGATTTTAGGAAAACCATAGCGGAAAATCTCTTCAGAGGACGCAAAAGTCGTCGGCAGGTTATTGAGACAACATTTAGAAAATGAGAAGCAAATTATTATGTATTATTAATATGCTGATATAAATGAACATTTCTCATTACTTGATTATTGCTAATGAAGGAACATCAGTTAAACCTAAAGCACTAAAAGTGTCACTCTGTTGCTATAAACGGAATGTATTCGTATTCTTCATTTTGGCCTAGGCTATGCAAACTTTTGCACTGAACTGTCGAAGACTGGAAAAGAAAATATAAAGACATAGGTTTTATTCTTTTCAGGCTTAATGTCTACTCAGCATTTGATGAGGATGTGCGCTGCGGCTGTTCTGATAGGTTTATGACTCCCTGTGCTCGTGTTGGTTCTTTCACACTGGTCTCGAGGCGAGAAGTGCGGGGTTACACACGCCAGTGCCAGTGGAGAGAGCATGGTTACTGGTGAGGTCCAAAGCCAGTCAACATGTTATTAGTGCTGGAATGTGGCCTTCACAAACCAGTGGCGGTGTGTTCACATCCCACAGTCATGCTCTTAAACCTCGGAGCTCTCCAGACACACAGCTCTACACTGACTGCACCCAAATTCTATAGAATTAACACGTTTAAGTAATCCTGTGTAGCTTAGGAACATGTTCCATGACCAGTAGGGACAGCTGGTATGAGGATTAAAAGATTTCAGAGATTAAATGACATCAATATAAATTTTCGTGGTTTGCATCCAAATCGGATTATTTGCTGTTAACATACTTTTTAACATAGATTAGACTGGAAATTTATGGAAAGGAATGCAATAGCAACACCAATGCTGATAAGAATAAGATACCAACGTAAGGCTGGGGCTAATTACTTTCTAGCTCAATCTGTAGGTTCATGCAGCCTATCAGTGACGGTCTTGTTAGGAGATTACACACAGTGAAATGACATGATCTCCACAAATATGTTAACAACTTTTCTGTTTAGAATTCAGAGGAAACATGGCATGAACCCAGGAGACCATTAGAGATTAAATTAAAAATCACGGGTCTCCCAAGTGGTGGAATAGAAAAGCATCCACACTATCGTCCAGAGACTGCCATAGTTATCCGTGGCCAGGAGCCAAGGGAGCAAAATTATCTGTGTTTTCTGGGTGGGAGGGAAGGATGGCGTACTTTCTCTCCCCTGTCAATCACAGTGACACTAACCAATTGTGGGTGTCTATTGGCTCATGTATAAGGGAGAGGGCAGATAGCGTTTACCTCAGAGTACGTTATGTTGCAGCGTGATACAGCATGCGCGGCATCTTTGAAAGATGTGCTTGGCTGGCGTCATGGGCCTTGGACAAAGTATGTTTTAGTTTTCACTCTCCCTGATTGGTAGCTGTTAAATGATGGAGAGAGCTAGCTGGTGGGTGGGGATTGCCAGGTGACCAAATTGGGGTGGGAATGGGGGGAAAAAAACTAGAAATCATGAATAGAGCTGCTTATCTCCTTTTAAGTATGTGTGTGTGTGTGTGTGTGTGTAATAGTTTGGCTGACATCGTTCTCATTATGCCACTTGTGAGATCATGCATTTCTCCACCTTAATAGTTTCTTCTTGTTAAACTACTGATAATTTTAGCCCTCCTTTCTAATATCACAACCAGCCAGCCATTTAGACTTAGTATACAGAATGTACTTGCGACATGAGGAATACTTACAAAAGCTGAGCTGTCGGCTCTCACAAAAATCAGCATACTGCGCGGCGTCCATATTCCTTGTCTGTTTTTCAAGTCTCTGCAAATAAATAGCAACAAAAAAAAAGTAAAACCCAAGCAAAACTGATTATTTTCCCTTCAGAAAGAATTCAGTTATCTCACAGATTTGCTGACAATTCACAGAGCATTTCCCACCACTTCTGGGAAACGTGAGAGTGACTTGCGGCTAATTACATAATGTCATGTTGTAAAACCAAACACACTACCGTGCACCTGGAGGCATCAAAGAGCGTGCACGTGCGTTGACTGCCGAGAACTCCGACGAAGGGAATCTCCACTCCCAGTCAGAGTCACAGTGAAACTCGCACTGAGGGGCATGGAATAGTCTAGATTAAAGAGTCCATAAAACTCATCTCAACATCATCAATCATTCAGTAAGTGCATTCAAGACTACTCTGAATGGAAGACTTTATATGACAGTACAACAAAAGCATGCTGCCTACACGGACACATAAGACACACACACTGCACTCGTTGTATTGTTAAGACCTGTAATACTACAGCAGGGAAGGGTTCGCTGCTAAATAATATCACGGTACACGCGGGCACAACTGTCTTGTACGTCATCAAGGTTTAACTGCTTGACATAAAGATGTACAATGTGGTCAACCGCACAATAGATTCATTCAGGGTGTAAATGTTAGCCCTGTAAGTGCTCATCTGTTCCTCCTGTAATAATCTCTTCCATCACCCTGCCAGGCATATGGAGCAATCAGGTGGCATACTGTGTGTTTCTATTTTTTTTTTTTTTTTTGAAAGCGTGATGTTTTGTACTTAGGTGTTTTGTATTTAAGTGTTAAATCTTAACTCAAAATGCAAAAATACAAACACCTGAGAGTCAGTCAGTAATAGTGTGAGCCACGTGGCACAGTGGAATATCACGACAAGAGACCTACTGTCTTGACAGACTTTAAGAGAGCGCTGAGCTGTAACAAACCCCGCTTAACAGCAACCAAACAGGCCTTACTTTGGATTTACAGCTCGACCTGTTAAATTGCAGGTCAGAACCTATAATTAGACATTTCCTTATCCTGGACCAATTTCATACATTCACAGAGCAATCCGTTTGAGTTTTCTAGCAGCATGTGCGCCGTAAAAAAAGGGCAAGCCTAACAACCATCGTGCCTTTCAGGGTTGAGCAGGGTGCGCGTTGTTAAAAAGGGCTTATAGTTTATGGCTCTCCCTTTAAACCTGCGTCCTACAGGTTCAACTTTTCCACAGTTCAAGAGAGCGCTGGATTTGCAGACCTGGTCAGAGCATTGCACAGCATCTCCTCTTCCTTCTCCTCCTCCTCCTAGTCCAGCCGGCGGACAGTCTGACAGTCTGACATCCAGCTCGAGCATGGGGCTCGGCGCCCGAAACGAGGCTGCAGAGATCACTTTCAGCCCACCCAAACCAACCGGAGCCTTTTTATTTAGTTAGCTGGCAGTCGTTAGAAATTCCATCTTCGAAAATACATATTAATGACGGCGAGTGCTGGAACTGTGATTTCTATTAGTGTCGCTAACAGGCGAGCAGAGGTCTCGCTTGCAGTGCAGAAGGGGAATTCGCAGCAGCCTCGGCGTCTGTGTTCGGCTCCAAATTGAGCCGAGAGCGATAGACGCCGGAGCCACTGAACTTAAATAACTCTTGTCGAGCAGTCAGCCAAAGACAGGAGAAATGTTATGACTGTGGCTCATTGACGGAAAAGCGTGGCAGGGGGATTTTGCATTTGAATACTATGTTTAGCCGCTGATTAAATCAAAACTTCAAAACTCACCTGGTAATAGCCAGAATATACCCACAACTGAAGCAGAGCCGTGTGATTTGACATTGACAAATATTTGATTTGGCTCCTGAGTGCTTTCATGCTATGCCAGTGTGGTCTGGATAAAGAGAATTGCCAATTTGTACTAGAGATAGGAGTAATAGAGACTTCCATAGGCCATAACTCTAAATAAATTTTGGAGAGCTTGCTAGTGACTGAAACATCAAATCCTCATTTGTATGTCTGGGACGACCTGGGGTGTTCTAGCAGGAGAACAGACTTTCAGGCAATATTTTCATTCTGCACAATCACTATCAAACGCCTGTATGGATACTTAAGAATTACTCAGGCACTGCGTCAGTGTTGAGAGGCTCTGGATGCTGTCGGGGGGCTGCTTTTAATGGCTCTTACCAAAACACTCTTAGATGGAAGGGAATTCAAGTAAGACACCTGATGCTACTTAGAGCTTGGAGAAGACCACAGAATAATATCCTAAAGCACCACAATTATCCTAGTCAGCAGGAGAAGGAAGGAGTCAACTCCCAAAATCTCTTACAAGTTCACACTGCTGTGATAAAGGTGTTTTTTAATTGATTTTATTTTAATTTCATTGGTGCTGCATAAGGGTAGGTAATTTTGCAAAAAAAAAAGAACAAACAAAAACAAACAATTCATTCTGATTAATCCTGAAGCTTCCACTGACCCAAGTGGCACAATTAAGAAGCTATTCTTTGTTTCCTGTAAAATGGAAATAGCACATAAAACATAGGCAATCACTCACGGAGGGTTAAAAACAGGCTCTTATATAATGTAGAAAGTTCAAATCCCTTTGTGAAATATGAAAAATACATTTCCCTGGAGCCCAAGGATAGCATTCTCTGAAGACTGCTGTCATCGGAACATTAATGCCAAAACAATGTAGATTCCACACAACATGACAAAGAGATTTATAAGCATTCCCATCTGAACCTAGCCAAGAAAATAACAGATTGTCAAGAGATCTTAGAGGGTCCATGACAAGACTGATGGTCTGCCTGAAGAAATCCTATCCACATACCATTGACAAAAAAGAAAGAGGCCATCGGAGTCTGATCAAGACTATAAGTGAGCGGCTAAATTATAACCCTGTCTGACCTGATGCATACTAGTCATGGCTGCCAGTTCATAGGACTAGGCATTTACCAAACGCTTGGACCATAAGCTGCGGGTTTGGAAAGGCCGTAAAACAGCGTCCATGGTATTTACACAAGTGTTGCAATATATTTACATCACCAAGAAACCTTTGGAGAGTCAATGGAGGATATAGCAGAATGCTTTGAAAAGGGGCCATTTACTGTAAATAGGAACTACATTGAAGAAATCTTGGTGAGTAGTGGAGAAATGCACAAAGCCAACCAAAAAAATGAAAAAGGTCTTTGAGACATCATATTACTAGACACAGTCAAATTAAATTCCAATTGTCTGTACTTTTCAAGGAAATATACATGTTTTTTGGGGTTTTTTTATGAAAGGAGCAGAGGGTGCACCAAGATAAAGCAGCTCAGAGCACTGTGGGTTAACCAGAAAACTACTCCATGGGGCTTCATGAGCAGTGCAAAGTGGGAGGCCCAGAAGGATACGGTTGCTTATACCCCAAAAGATCGTCTTGATAGCTAAAACACACCCATTAAAACACTCGGTAGGAACAAAGATTTGGGGGAAAACCACAGGCTTTCTGGGCCAAGGCCAGAATGACTCGGGCTTGGTTTTAATTGAAACAGGGTATATAAAGTCTCATGGTGATGCCTCCCCTCCTTTTTCTGAACACGTCCACGGTTCCTGCTTCAGTCGGTTAATTACATCTTTCAGTCATGGCCCTTTATTTCAATTGGCAGAGTGAGGACAAACGGATGTTATAGAACGCTCCCTTACTTTTCCGCTAGAATAGTGCTGAGCCAAGTGAGAGCTGGGGGTTGCAAAAGGTTGAGGGCTTGGCATACGAGTCTTGGTGTCCAGCATTTTGCCTTGTTAACATTTGTTCTAGCAGGTTATATGGTCTGAAAAACACTGACACTGTCTTTCTAATGAAACTGGACAGGCCACGGCTAAACTTTCTCACCTCCTTCCTGAGTTTTGCTAATTTGCATGTCGGGCTCTGTGCAGTGGAAAATAGATGGATATAGCGTTGCAGTGGAAAAGTCTGCTAAAAATGTTCAGTCTATGAGTGGACAAGGACAAAAAGAAACAGAAGGACCTTATGACAAGCCTTTGAGGTCTGGCTGCTTGTCTTCAGTGGAACCTGAAGACTTTAACTACTCTTTCGGTGCAGACAGACTATCAAGTGTTCCTGTGGTCAGAGGGCGCATTTAACATGTATAAACACCTTGCTGAAGCAAGATCCGATTCCCAAATGAGAAACCCTGTCTCTAATCATACAGGTACCCTACACAACTTGCTCTCTCTCTCACTGACCACAAGAAGTCTCTCTCTCTTTCTCTGTTTCAGCTCTGCATGTATAAGGGCCTGTCAGCGCTCTTCATCCCACTCACCTCCATCCTCTCCTGCTTGACTTCATCCACCTCCTCATCCTCTAGCAGTGTCAGGAATTCCCCTGTCTGGTCGATGGAGCCCAGGAAGTCAAGCGCCAGCTTCTGCCTCTTGTTGGCACTGCTGCTGGAGAATTTGTCTGGATGTGGACACACACAACACGCAACACACACACACACACACACACACACACACATTTACTAACTCTCTGGTGCCCACATCTGCAGGCCAGCTGGCCTTGTTTACACCTGAGCTGTAATGGGACGGGCCCGAGGCGCTGCCCACTCAACAGTCACCTCTTCTAACTCTGCGCTAGAACACTGCCTGGCACTATGCATGCGCACAGAAGAAACAGGCTTTTCCAACGTATACAGCCAATATCTACACTCCTTCTACATCCCTCTGTCATTGCCCTAATAGCTATTAGCCGTATTAGCTGTTTAATCTGTCCTGAAGCAAACCATGAAGTGTAGTTACAAGGAAATTATTAGCAAATGAGACTGAGAAGGTGGAATAGCGTAGAATAACAGAGGCATAAAAAGAACACAGATTTCCACATTTCTACAACATTTTGATTTGAGCAAACAAAGCTATGGTAAATATTAAATATAAAAGTTATCTTAAACATTATTACATTTCATTCCAAAGATTGCTCACTTCCTGGCTTAAGTTCAACAGGCATAATCAGCTCCAAGTCCCAAAGGCTTAATACAGCCCACCAAGACAAACCGCTTTTCACTCTACAAAATGTCGAGAACCGCTGCTAATTAAATCCCAACAGCATTGCGCTGGGAAAATGAATCGAAAGAAACGTTAATTAAATGAGAGGAAACGCAGTGATCAAATGCATCTTTGTGAAGTAATGTCTGCCTGACATGACATAAATAGCCTCAGAAAATGTTTAATCAGGGAGACAGGACTCATGACACCTTAATAACAGCACTTTTATGGGGCTCGAATTTCCTTGTGCTGGCATGGCTTGAGCCTCAAACAGAACCATAATTGTGGACTTCCTATGTAAACGGGCGATTCAATCAAAATGTAAAAAAAAAAAAAAAAAAAAAAAAACTTTTTTTTTAAACCCACTTTGTGTAAACGTGCTTTCAAATGGTACAAATATGCTGATGCATGTAATTAGAACTATATTTTTTTGGCTTTAATGTTTTCGAAATGAATTCTAAATTTGCCATTTGATGCAGTGGTGTGTTTACAGGAATAAAAGCGCTTGGAAAGTCTTGGTTTGGGTGAATGGTAAACAAAGCTAATCTGCAGTGAAGAAACCGAGCATTCAAATCTCCCAAAACAAACAGGAGGAAAAAAAACAGATGCCATCTTTGATCCACCAACAGTGACCCACAAGATTATTCAGCATTAAAAGAAAAAAAAAAAAATTTGGACTAGACCATTTTACAAACTACTGAAATTTACTCAAGTTTACGTGGTTTATTTTCCCCCCTCTTACAAACGTGCCTGAATTCTCCATATTAACTTATGGATGCTCTCTTAAAGCACGAGTCCACCCAGAAACTCATGATACGTGTTTATATTGAAATATTCATGATGTGACTAGTGATCGTGGTGCCAATTTGCTGGTTGATGCTGTATTATTGTTATTCCTGTGAGAAAGCAGCAGAAGTTGTTAACATGGAGAAAAATTTTCACCATTTGTACACCACCAGTGATGTGATTTTAACGAGAGGTTCAATATAGAGGTAGTGGAGACAATGAATGCTGAACTCAAAGTTCCAGAATGCAACGCAGCTATACAATGCAGTTGTGCTGAGTTATGGAAGAGACTCGGTATGTCTGGTTATAATGGCGTTGATGGTGGTATAGGGAAGTGGTAGCTCTGCAGTTAAGACGTTGGACATCTGATCGGAAGGTTGTGAGTTCAAAACCTAGTACTGCCAAGCTTCCACTGTTGTACCCTTGAGCAAGACTGAACTGCTCAGTTGTATAAATGAGATAATTGTAACTCACTCTGGATAAGGGCATCTGCCAAATGCTGTAATGTAATGTACTTTTGGTATTGGCATGAATGCCGGTGGAACCTCATCTGTTTGAGTAGAGTGCACAGATGAGCAGGTGAGAGAGCTTGACAGACTAAAGCACTACTGCATTATTCTCTTTAGGTAGAGATGAATTCCCACTGGTGCCACCATCAGCAGGACGTTGAACAGCACTGGGGATAATGAAGGAAACTGATAAGCAAAGTGAAATTAGACCGACTTGTCAATGAAAGAATTTTAACCCAGAAAAGTCCAGAAGTAGTTCATCATAATAGAAATCAAAGGTTGGATTTTTCCTTCACCAAATCTAAGCATATGCAAAAGGTTACATGGGCAACCCTGACCAAGCGTAATATTTGAATCGAGCTGTAATCACAACCGGCTGCTTTAAGAACATCTCAGGCATTGTATGTCTTGCTCCTGATGTTCAGAAGAAGAAAAGGGGGAATAAAGGACAAGCAGTAGCAGCGGTGGGTCACAGCAAGCACACTGGTTAGACTGTGGGTATGGTTCAGTGTGTAACGCTTCTCACAGTGGTTTACAGAGCCTAAAGTGCTCAGGGAATTACTGCAGGGGTCAGGATAGAGACAGTGTGGTCAGAGTCAGCCTGGTTGCTTTCAGCCACGCTTCTGCTGTGTCCCCGGCACGGCCACCACACACACACCGCAGCCGAGAGAGCAAGAACAGCCGTGGTGCTTCCCTCAGGCCTCACAGGGAGGAATCAGGGCAGCAGGGCCTACAGATGCCAGCAGAGCTCTACACTCAACCCATGCTTTTATGGAAAACACTAAAAAACAAAGTAAGAAAAACGTATTTCCAAATCCAGTTTTCCTGACAGGAGGAGGTTCATTTGGGGAAACGTCAACCTTTTCGGAGCCAATTTGAGCACAACACAAACGCTGGGGGAGCAAAAACATTAAACAGAGCAGCCCATCAGACTTCTCGTGGAAAAAAAGGGGAAGAGAAAAAAAGTCTGAATTTGCGCGCACAGACATGCAGACTCCTTCTCAATCGACTGTGTGGAGCGCTCGCTCTGAACGCCGCATTTAACATTATTCCGTCTCTCAAGTTACAGGCCAGATGAGGAGCAAAGATCCTAATGATACTCATCATGACATGAAACGGCACTGCAGCGTCTTTGCGCATGATTTTCCTCTCTCGTTCTTCGTTTCACTATGATATTGATGGAGAACTAGCAGAGGGAGAGGTGGAACGTTATGCAAAGAGGAGGCATGCCAAAGCTTCCGCCTGCATTCTGGTAATGACTCTTGCTGATTGACTGTGGCATACAAAATTACCTTGGCTGACTCCAATCATTATGTATCCCTTCATCATTTAAAGAGCTTACTGAATAGTGAAATTCAGTTGGGATTTTATTTATTTATTTACTTACTTATTTTAAATGTCTTCTTCTAGGCAGAATGTAATAAACATAACCAGGAGCTAAAACGTAAGTGACCTATATTTTGCTCTAGTAAAAGTGATTTATGAATGTACTGTGTACCTGAGTCCAGTGGCTCTTCATCGTCAAGGGTTTTCATCAGTTTGGATTTGTAATCCCGAAACTGCATGTACTTAAGCAGCCTTCGCAGTTTCTTCTAAAAGAAAGGAGCACAAGAGGAAACACAGTGAAGCAGAGAGAGTAGACTATAGTTACTTTCACAATGCAAGGGTGGAGGCCTGATTGTACAAGTTCCAATGATTCCAATCATACCGCATACTGGAGTAATCAGCTATCATTTACTGCGAGACCAGACATTAGCACGAGCCATTGGCCGTGTTTGTTTTAGCAATGTGCTCTCAGAGTGCGTTCGTGTGTTCTTTTTACCTTGTCTTTCCTCATAAGGAAGATGATATCCTCTGGCGATATGACCCTGGCTCCTCGGAGGAGAGCCACCTCGGCTGCCTGGTGAAGCTGCAAAGAGACAGAACCCCCCCCCAAAAAACAAAAGGCTTCAGTCAGCAGACAACAAGATCACGCTTAAGATGTTTTTGTTCGACATTCTGCCAGTCAATGCAAGTCGGATGAATGAGTAACAGCATCTGCTGTTTAAAATCCTTGAGGGACTTGATAAGAAAACCACATATTTTTGAGAGCAGCACTTTCATAGTCACATAGGGTCTCCATAAACTTCAGACAATTTTGGCAGACGTAGCGTTTGTTTTGCCTTCTCAGCACTCAAATATGACAGCACAGCTGTCCTTGCCTTCAGGATAAACACGAAAAGAGGGGTAATAGCTGGAAAATAACTGTTAGTCAGCCAGCAAGTCAATGCCACCTTCCAGGTGCCCACCCTGGGAACAGCAAAATAATAATAGTTTAAAAATAATAATACAAATTAAAAAAAAAGTAATACCGTATCACAAGCAAACAAACCTAAAATATCTTAACACATATTATTCAGTATGTACTATAAAATATAAAACAGTAAGGAAACCTGCCACAATATTTTTACAGTGCTGTTAATGTGTCAAATTTGTTCAGGACTGTCTTGTAAAATCTCTGAATAGATTCTATGAATATCACTGTGCCAGTCTAAAAGAAACAAGACACTACACACGTTTCAAATGTGAGCGTTGTGGTAATTAATATGTGTCAAGACCTACTGCATACACTTTATAAAATATAATGGCCTTATTCATCTTTCTTATTGGGTTATGGCTAAAAGAAGTACACAGGGATGTTACATTCATATGGAAACAATCTTTACCAGCATGAGGAAAGGCGAGAGAGAGAGAGAGAGAGAGAGAGAGAGAGAGAGAGAGAGAGAGAGAGAAACTGAATGAAGCTTAGACACAGCCATTTCATATTATTGCCAAAAAGAGCAGAAACACCTCATCCATCACTGTCACCTTCGCCTGAAAATGATAGCTGTCTACACAAATCAGTAAATCAAATGAACTCTTTGGAAATAAGGAACTTTATGGAAAGACTACAGTATCGACTTACTGATATTTTTAACCCTAAACGTACAACAGGAGAAAAAAAAAAAACAACAAAAAAAATACCATAATGGGTAAAGTTAAACCGGTCATTTAAATCCATTTAACAGCAGCAGGGTTTTGTAAGACCTCATTAGTACAGGTAATGATCTGAGATATGCTTTAGGATTTAAAAGACAAAAATATGAATGCATGCAAATGGGAAAAGAAAAACAACGTGGATATTTTCAGATGAAAGGTGGGATGTGTCTGAACAATAGAAGTACACAGCGAGTCCATACGGTGGCTTTGAACACCAGTCCTGTGACTTGTGTAAGTAAAAACGTGAGGATAATCATGTTTTCTTTTGCATGAAATAAAACGCAGGTACAAAGGCTTTTAAACATATTAATGCTGAAAATGGTGAAAATGCTCACCAGGAGCAAAAGTAAATCAATGAAATCAAAAACGTAGAACAACATTAGAACAAACACATCATGGTCCAAAAAGGCATTCTGCAACTTTGGATATTAGAATAAAGAAATATTTATCCTCATGGTTATCAGATATTTTTCTTTTATTCAGTGGTATAACGTCTGCTGTATAATTATTATTCTTTTCAAATCCTGAACATCATTAATTAAAATGTAGACCTTCAATCCGTCTTGGCTGGTGGCTGAATCTAGAAATACATGCAAGCAATTCTTAGAGGATTGTAAACATTTGTTGGTCATAAAATATGTTTGCTTGCAAATGTGGATCTCAGCGTGCAGTTTGGAGGTAGAATGGGCCTCACACATGCAATCACAGGGCGAGCATTTAAAAACGTACAAGCTCAGAGAGCTTCATTTAGTTCTTTCTGGCCTGGCACCTTTCCAGTGTTGACAGACTGACTGCCATATCTGTCCCACAATTTAACAGGGAAATAGTTTTTAATAGTCAAAAATGGCTTTAAGTACACCTCTCATCCTTCACTCTCCAAACGTAACCGAGCCCAAACACCAACGAGGCTCAGAATCAGCCGCTACTCGTCTGGGTAATTATTATTTACAAGGACTTATATTATTACAGGATTGTAAAATGATTTAGCTCTGCGCTTATATCTACTCAAGAAGTAAATGACAGGCACGATTAAGGGCCTCATAACGCTTTAATATCTGAGAGAATTATGGATTATGCATAAATGTGACTGCAAATTGTAACAGGGATATTAAAATAATAGTAATAATAATAATGAAAAAAAATAATCATACTGCATTGTGCGACTTGGGAAGAAAACACACTGATCACCATTTGCACCCCGATATATAAAGTCTTATATCAAATTGAATTTTTAAAGCTCGAGTTCCAGTTTTACACACACCCCATTTCCTAATGATCTATTTTACTCGTTTTAATCTAAATACAAACTTAACCTATGGCAACTCTGACCAGATTTAACCTAAATGAAGAGGAAAGAGGAATGTCCTGGTCCCTACTTTCCCTCAGCTGCCCTTTTAAAGCCAGTTTTTCCGTGCCATTTGAAGTCGTTGGCTCACCAAACAGATTGGGTGAAATAACAGATTAATTTTGGTAATTGCTCTAATTTTACACTCGATGAAAGCAGTCTCCTGAGCTGTGAGGTTGAATGATGTCGGCTGAGTTATTTCATTTGGGATGGCCCACAGGCTCGGTGAACAGTGAGATCTCTGTGGTTTATTTCCAGCAGCTCAGAAGCGAGCTCTGTTGACAGTTTACTCGAGCGGCGAAGGACTGTTTTACCATTTCTGGGATGCCTCAGCTATCACACTACACAGGCATTCATAAGACGGGGAGTGTTTTTCTCCATTTTGATATTGCTGGAGAAGCCACGGCCAGACATGAGCGCAGACAGGAGCAGGAGGATAAACACTAATGACCACTGTAGTCAACTTAACCTTTGGCCTCAGCAAGGCAAGTCTTTCCTTTTAGGAAATGAGGGCTGGAACCTTTCTGAATCCCCTTTTTATGTGTGAAGTAAACCTAATGCATTAGTGTTTGAAATAAGCCCTGACTAAAGAGTTCACTAAATCAGTGCAATCAGTGTACAAGCCTCCTAGCGAGTACAGAAGTATGTAAGTGTAGTGTGCTGGTGGAAGCTCACTAGCCCTGGGCCCTAAATAGAGGGATCCATTTTAATTAACGCACGTTTTCAAGTGACGCTGGCCTCAGAGGGCTGGTTCATGTCACTTTACAGTGTGGGAGAAAAAAGGACTGGCTCTCGTGCAACAGAATGGCAGAAGTTAAATAAACAAACCGGCTGAACATAATTTCCTCGGAGCTGCTACTGCTCTGTTTTGAAACGAAATCCATTATTTGATTACACGGGGAAAAGGTAAGCGGAAGAACGGGGCAGTGTTCCAGTCCCACCGTCCTTGTGAGCAACAATTAAACCATTTCCGTAGAAACGAGAAAACGACGACTTTTCACGTTCGCGTAACTCCCCTCCCCAGACAGATTGTTCAACTGCACAGCCTTAAAAATAAAAAATAGCTCTAAAATCAACCTTGGCAACTCAAACACATGATTACTTTTCCAGCGTAAACGTAATTAGTGTATGTTTTGCATGGGTCAGCGTCTGGATTATATCACAGGTAACCTTGTTTGATGAGCTTATATTCGATTGTTAAAGCTTATGGGATCTGTGTAACAGGTCATTTTATTAGCTGTAGCTCGCTGGGTTGCTACTGGATTCGTTGTTTGATAATATCACTTAAAAAAAAAAAAAGAAAAGAAAAAAAAAGAAGGAAAACATTTGCCATAAACAATTATGTTAGAAATTATCAAAGCGGACTCACTATCAGAGGAACGGGAATTCCGAGAGCGTTTGCACTGATTAGATGTTTTGCTTGTTCTTTGCGGTTTAATGACGTTGTTTGGAAAGCAGCATTATCAATGTTTGGTGAAACTGAGCGTCCCTGAGAGCTCGCCAGTTGGGTAAATAAAACAAGTGTTTCCCATTTTCGACTCCGTGAGATGGGAATTACTGTGCTGTAAAGCATGGGACATGGTGAAGGCACCTGCTGCGCTCGCCGTCTGGCACACACTGACCTTTACTACACTAATCAACACTATTAAACCTCAATAACCTGTCAGTACGCTTATAAAGCTACATTCAGACATGAGACAGCTACATTACTAAAAAAATTATGAATTTGCGAATAATGTGCATGATATGTTATTGAATGAATTTACAACTTTGACTCAGTGTAAATAAGAACGAAGTTGACAGGCATATAAGAAAAACACACACACACACACACACACACATATATATATATACACACACACACATACATACACACAAATACACATACATACATACGCCTTTGATAAAGCAAGTAGTTACTGCAGAGTAAGATGAGACCGCACAGGTAGCGAGGATGTAAAGCTCCCTGCTCGCTGTGGAAAAAGGATACCAAGAACATATATTCAAGCAAAATACACCCCTCATTTATCCTGCCTTGGCAATGCAGAGACTAATTGATCTAGGCATTCGCAAACCTCTGATGTATGTCAGTGCGAGCACCTGGACGAGAGATGACAGGCATGCTTCCACAACCCAAACCATTTGGACTCCAAATATCCGGTGAGAGATCGCTCACGGTGGAGTGTGTCTGGGCTCGGGGTGGCTCCAGCAGTGCTGCGTTTCAGTCTGGGCCTGGCAGAAAACCTCCTAACCAGAGCGACCACAGACCACGCGCATGAATACACTTCTATTACACTCAAACCAACCTGAGGACTCGAGCAGCCCCTCAGCAGTTCTTAACTGGCTCAGAAAGAAAAAAAAAAAAAAAAAAAAGAAAAAAATCTGAAGTTAAATATATTTGGATCATCGTTAACTCAGACCACCCATCAGGTTCTTAGGTGGAAAGCAGAATCCACAAGATAAACAGGCGACTAAATGCAATAAAAAGTAACAGAGTAAACAGAATATATAAACAAAAACGGGCCTGGAGAGTTTTGCTGCTGAAAGTTCCTTTATTCATCCCCCAGCATCCTGATCCAGAGATATTACGCTTTGGACTTCTTATGTTTGTCCTGCATATAATGAAGACATGAATTTCAAATTCTGCCAATGATGTTGTTTTAGGAAACGTGGATGCCACAAATGTGGATTAAACTGTTTTTTTTATTTTTGGGTTCTTACTGAATTAAATCTGAAATAATAAAAGCAAATCTTTTAAATTCCCTTTAAGATAAAGGGAAGCTATGCATATAAAATGAGCTATTAATAGGATTTAACAAGCATTTTCCCCTTTACATCTTAATTGTAATGAAGTTCAAGAACAAGCTTTACCACCTGACTGCCGGTAATTAAGCTGATACGTACGATAGAATTTTATGCATAAGCCACACAGGCGCTGGTCATTTTCACATGGCCTAATCAAATTTATAACAGTAGGCCATGTTAAAATAGTCATATAATGAAATTGCCATCGTAGCAAAAAAACAAGGCTCAGGGGATTGATAGAAACTCTGGAAGCAGAGAGCGTCCAGAGGAATAAGTGCCTATGAAAGCAGAGCCTGCCAACTTTTGCACCTGGCGTTATAAGCAGCAGCCAAGTGAACTCTGTTTCACATGAAGGCAAAATGTGAAGTCTTTTCACGCTGCTGTTTGGGTTTCTGGGTGAAATCAGACGACTACAGACGTCTGGGGGAGGACGCACATCTGAATTAACTGCCCTCTCCCTGTACACATTACAAGAATGAATTACTCATATTCTGTCCATTTTCTTTAAGCATTAGTAGGGCTATGGAAGTGTGGGAAGTGTGTCTGCGGAGGCATCAGGCTCTTACAGGAGTATGTGTGTTATGTCGTGCACAAAGATAAAACAGCAGAATTTCTGTGGAAGCAAGCCTTGATCTGTTAGTCTTAAACCAACATTAAATATCAAGAGGAGAATTTCATTGTGAAGATGCTTGGTCCTATAAAACTCATACTGTATTAGGAGACATCACTCACTCAGAAATGTGTGTGAAAAGCACTAGGGGTCAGTGTAAGGATCCCATTGACAGTCTCTTAACACTACCATGGAAAATATGCAAAACTACATCATTTGCCTTCAAATCTCAAAGTGAACATTCTGAATAATACTTTCTAGACTGCATGCATAATGAGAAAAATCATAGCAGTGGCAAAAAAGAAAAAAAAGAAAAAAAAAGATGATTTTCGTTTTTTCATTAACTTATAAACTTAACTATGCTGGAGAAAACACACAAGGTTAGAAAAGGTTAGACAGCATACCAACATACACACTATGACTGGCAATGACCTGTGATGAGATAAGGAATTAAATTTTATTTGTATAGTGCTTTCAACAATGGTTATTGTCTCAAAGCAGCTTTACAGAAATATATAAACACAGGATACAGATTTTAAATGTGTGAATTTATCCCTAACGAGCAAGCCGGTGGCGACGAAAAACTCCCTAAGATGATATGAGGAAGAAACCTTGAGAGGAACCAGACTCAATAGGGAACCATCCTCATCTGTGTAACAACGGATAGTGTGAAAGTAAAAGAAAGTTCATTATAGTTTGTATATGAAGTCTGTTTTGTTGAACTAGTCCACTGTTCACTAAAGGAGACTTGAGTGCAAAATTGTATGTGGTAATTGCAGTCCTAAGGCCATAGGAGCAACCGTAGCTCCAGCACCACAGCGAGAATGTCCATGTGAAATTGAGGTCCAAAACCATTCCGTTGGTACTTATAACTAGAAATCAGTTCTAGTTATACTATAAATATATACACATGTATACATTTTAAGTATGAACTGTCATCATGATACTGTTAACTAACTACTGGATCACACTGACCAATACAAAATCTAAATCAAAAATAAAATAACAGGGGAAACTTGTTATCGACTGACATTCATCAAACTGTGTTTATACAAAACCTTTTTTTATGTTGATCATTTCTAGGATCTTACTAGCTACTAATGTAGCTACATTACAGAATAAAAGTCTTCACCTGCATGTTTTAGACAATGTTTTAAGTGATATATTTTTAATATATAAAAAGGCTCCCTTTAAATATAAAAAAATGTAAATTTGATACTTTTAGATTTTTAAATATAAAAATTATGCTACAAACGATCTACTAGTATTTTTGCTAAAGAATGTATATGCATTGACAATCTGCGATGCTCTAGCTTTACAATGGACGTGAATGAATGGAGACCCTGTTATTAGTAATGGTGAGATTCTCTTGACTACAAGCATATATCCTATGGAAGCCTGTTCTACCACGTAGAAGAAATTAAAGATAATAGCGACTATGCATCAAACAATTCTGACTTTATTTCCTGCAACTGCGAGTTTAAATCTCAAAATAAGCTTTTGTTCTCACCATGATGAGTTCATATACTTTTTTCTCTCACAATTTAAACATCAACATTAAGCACTAGTGTCTGGTTTTCCTTGTCTTGACTACTGTAGCTGATGAGTGTTGTTCTTACTGTATATAACCTACTTATATAGAATGACTGATGCTTTGTCAGTGCCTTCTTGGTAACTCACTAAATGTCAAGTGGAGGTCTAAATGGCAAGAAAAAAAAAGTCAGAATTGTGAGATGTATACTTGTAATTGCGAAAAATAAAATCTAAATTGTGTGAAATGATCTCGTAATTGTGCAAACAAAATGTCAGAATTGTGCAATACAATTTCAGAATTGTGAGATTTAAACTCACAATTGCAGGAAATAAAGTCAGAATTATGAGATACAAAGTCACAATGAATGACCTTAGTTTTTTCAGTTTTTTTCTCCATGGTACAAATTGGCTTCTATAGTATCGTGTATGTACAGTCCCACTGTAAGGTTATGTGCCGCACCCTGGTCCTGGAGAAACAACATTCATTCCAATATATACAAACTATTTCAAGGAATGACAATAAAAACCCACTTGACTTGACTTAATACCACATAAACTTAATATTAGACTATTTAATATTAGCATAGTGAACTGTTTCCAACACTATAGTTTGCCACAGTGTCATTTTGTGCGATATTATACAGATGATACCGCAAAAAAAATTCGTAAAAATATTCTTGTAGCTCCTGTTACGGTGTTATCTTAATGCCACCATCTTTCGAAAATGTGAAACTAAGTGTGGGTAATATTGAGAACAACAAAATTGAGTTGTAAATTTTCATACTTTGCCACCCCACAGAAACAAAGCTTCACAGGAAAGTAATGAGTCAGCGTTTGTGACTGTTTCTGTACAGTTAGTTCTTCCTGAGAAACGTGAACAGCTCTGATACGGGAAGTCTTTATGCCAGGTCTCTCACTGCAGCCTTCTCAATTAAGTGTAAGAACCTTAGATAAGAAGCAGAGGTGTCAGAGTACAGAGTGTCTGAGCCATGTATAATGAAATGCTCCGTCCAAGACATTGCTTCTTCAGTCCCTTTTTATCTCTTTATCTCTAAACTCTCTAGATAAAAATCCCTGTCATGCTGTCTCCCTACCATTGGTAGTGCCTCACTACTAAATAAATGATCTAAACGCTTTATTGCTCATAAGATTTAGCTCTTTTCATATGTCTAACACTTAGGAAAGTTCAAGCGTGTGAAAACTCGCAAGGTGTTCAATGATGAGCCGTTTATTTGTGTGCACGGAATACACTCCACTCTCAGAGTCTCCGCCACCAAAGCAGTGTGAAATGTTTTGCAGGCCATCTGGGAAGGATTTATTGTGTAATTTGGTTTATTACCACTGTGGTCTTCGTCTAAGTAGCATGAACACAATTATGGTCCACTCGGCACGGCTACACCTGGCCTCTCCAAACAATAATAAATCCAGGAGAGAGAGGAAACAGGGAATTAATTGAGGGTTATCGCCATCATGCCCTGTTTAGTGCTTACTGCTGAGAGCCGCAAGATATTTATAGTGCTGCGAAAATAAATATCCAATAGGGTTGTATTACATACACACCCATGCTAAAGAAGCAGTCTTTCCTGAAGAGGTACAATAAAGTGAAGAGATTATTAACAAGTGTGGATGAGGAGGAGACGGAGACGATGAGAGAGCTGCTGTCTCAGAGGAGTTATAGAGTGATGGGGTTAAAAGGCAATATTAAACAAATAATGTAATAATAATAATAATTAAAAAGAAAAGACAGCCCTTCTTTAAGCCTGTTGGCACTCCATCAAGAAGAGTTAAAAAAAAAGATATGATTAAATGTCTTTGTGGTTAATTAGTTTAATCTCACACTGAAAATTAGACAGAAATCTCACCTTTAACTGAAGTAAATTTATCCAACAAAAAAACCTGATTAATTTTATTAAAAACATTTTTTTTAACAAAACCATGTGTCATAACAATTGATACCCCTGCATTTAATACTTTGTGCATCCTGCTTTGCCAATATAATATGTATCCCTGAATCTTCTTGGATAAAGCTTAATGAGATTGGTGAATAAAGAGCAAGGAATAGCAAACACTTCCAGAATATATACACGTCCACCAGGGTCCGAGGTCCATTCTTGCAGACTCGGCTCACCTCACAGCTTACTGTGGGGTTTAGGTCCTGAATGGGATGTCAAAGCTTGATTCTATGGAAGCATTTCATTGGACAGACAAATTGGGTCATTCATCTTGCTAGAATATGCAATCACAACATCTGTAGCTTCTTGGCAAAGGTAGGTAGAAGTTCATTTAAAATCTCCTAACAAAGTTCCCAGGGCTGTTGGTGGAAAACAGTCCCATATCATCACAGGTCCTTCACCATACTTAATAGTGGGGATTAGCTTATTTTCTGTATAACCAACTGTTTCCTCTCTAACACAATCTGCAGGCACGAAATACACTTATGTCCTCTTACAGGCAGGTGATGGACATTTCCCGACGTGTAGCTATTTTAATAGTCATTCCCTTTATGAAAATAATCACACCTTTGTCTCATTTTATCTGTGTAGTCTCTAATCTTCACCATATTCATTAGTGACTAAGTGTATTTGGCCACTCATATTTATGCTTCACTGAAACAGGAAGTCATGGAAGAGAAGAAGAAAACCCCCCAGAAATAATTAAGGGTGTTTTTTTTATTTACACGATATCATCACGAAAGGAGGTTGAGGACGGATGCAAATGCAGATAAGAGTTTGATTATAGGAGATATAGGCAGACAAATCCAAATCATGAAACAATAGCATAGTCAAAACAGGCAAATGGTCAGGCGATCAGCAAACAGGATAAACTAGACTAAGACAAGACTCAATTAACAAGGACGAGAACCAGATCAAAACCATGAAACATAAAGCTATGAATAAAGGCTTGGTACACGACAGAGACTTTAGCAACTGAGCGTAATACTTTGCAAAGAGTGAATGCCTACAAAGTCCTTTTAAACTGTGATGAAATCGTGTGTGAGATTGGATACAGGTGTATGTGATTTAAAATGAATGAGCATTCTGGGAATTGGTGTGTTCAACAGTCCATGGCAGCCATGTTTGTAGGCCGCAGTGCAGGATGGGAAATGTAGTCACTGGTTTGCTATTATATAACAGATATTGGCAAAAGTATGTGGATCCCTGACCTTCACACTCATGTGTGAGTCTTCCCCAAACTGTTGCCACAGAATTGGAATCATACAATTGTATGGATGCCTTTGTATGCTGAAGAATTACAATTTCCCTTCACTGGAACTAAAGAGGCCCAAATCTGTTTCAGCATGACAATGCCTCTGTGGAAGAACTTAAGTGTCCTGCACAGAGCCCTGACCTCAACCCCACTGAACACCTTCAGGATGAATTGGAATGCTGACACAAAAGTCCTTATCGTCTAATGTCACTGCCTGACCTCACTAATGCTCTTCTGGGTGAATGCCCAAATCCCCACAGCCACGTTCCAAAATCTAGTGGAAAGATTTCCCTGAAGAGTGGAGGTTATTATAACAGCAAAAGGGGGATTAAACCCGGAATGGGATGTTCAACAACTATATAAAAATAGAGCATTGGAATTACTCTCTCTAATTCTGTGTATAGTATACTACAGCATACTTAAAATAATTTTAGTTCCATTAAAGGTGAGATTTCTGTCATATGTTCAGTGAATCATTTTTTTTTTTTGTAAATTTTGCCCCCTCTTAAACAAGGGTGCCAATAATTAAGGAGGTAACTGTATATTTGTTACATGCACTAGAATTTCAGCCACCTAAAAATTTCAAGCGTAATACTTTGAAAGAGTACAAATGTGATAAAATGGTAGCACTACTTGTTAAATAACAAAAATAAAGTAACTCGCTAGGTTTTTTTTTTTTTTTTTTTTTACTGTTCCAACAACCTGTTCACAATTAAACTAGCCCTGAATTTGCAGTCTGTACCTGATCAGTGTCTCTCTGACCTGACCGGCATCATGCACATGCATATTCACACATCACAAACAAATAAACAATTTATAACCGATGATAAAGCTTCCATATTTAAACTTTTTTGGGGGTAAAAAATAAAATAAAATTAAGAATAAAAGGAATAAAATGATTAAGAAAATCCCAAACTGAAGTTAGGCTTTCAGTTTCTGGTCAAGAATTTTCATAAAAGTTGCATCACTAGTTACAGCTTTATTATTCCCGTGTTTAACGCGCAGTGTGCTCCATGTATCTCTGGATCTACAGAACAGAGTTATGTGTCCTCAGGGAGGAGTCTGTAAATTATTTTAGGCTGTCCTGGCTTTTTATGTTTGGCAAGTCAGCTCCACAAGAGTTTTTAAGTGCTGTGATTTATAACATGCAAGACGTTCCGCACATCTGATTGAAAGCCAGCGCAACTATAAATCTGTCTGGCACTGGCCGCTGTCAGAAAATATGGCCGGAGCAGATGACAGTTAACATTAATGCATTAAGTGAACAAGACAAAAGGGCACGCGTCCGGATGTGAGGTAAAAGAAGGCAGCTTCATCTGTGGCCTGGGTGGCATCTGCTCTGTACAGCGAAACAGATGCGAAGAGTCTTACAGCGGGTTCAAAGGTCTGAGGAACTGATTTTTTTTTTACAACTGTTAACAAAACTATTCAGGATATTGGAATTTGAATTGTATTTTAATGTCATAAATGTTGTTTATATGCATTTGAGCATATGTGAGACCTTTTACACCTTAAATTTACAAAACAAATAAAGCTTAGGTTCTAGCTTTTTCGGTTAAAACGTTAAATATAAAACACACTGGGGTGTGTTAATCAACACACTGGTGGTGTGCTATTAATAACGACTCAAGGTAGAGTGGAGTTACTGTGACAAATAAATGCTGCTTCTTCTTCTAATTGCTAATGATTTATTTGAACCATATTTATTTTAACCATTATTGAACATTTTAAAAATTACATTCCACACCCGGTAGATCCTGTAATCATTTACAAACAGTCTCTCAAGAATTTTTTCTCTCTCTAAGAGTTATAAAGACGAAAAAAAACAAGAGGTCCGCTGTCCTGAAGGGTCTCCCGTGGTGGAAAATACTCACTGACACTGGAGACTCCTTCCATAAATGTTAAACATCTCCTTACACAAACCGGCACTCAATCAGTGGTTGCGCGTTGTTAAACAATGAACTTCCAACCTCAATCCAGACAGAGGAATCGGTCACTATCTTCAGAAAACAGCTAAAGACAAACCTCTTCCCTGAACACCTAACTAACCCCTAAAATGCCAACCCCACATTATCCTTTAAAATAAAAGAAAATTTACTCTGGCTTATACCTCCACTCTTCGCACCATGCTATTGTATTGTTCTCCATTTATTATATTGCTTTGCTTGTATTTCCTCATTTGTAAGTCACTTTGGATAAAAGTGTCTGCTAAATGAAGAAATGAAAAAGTAAACAATACGTTTTTGTTTATTATTAGCTTTATGTGGCGCGTCCACAATACATGTGAATGAGTTGTTAATACAGAAATTAAACAAGCACAGTAACAAATACGCGATTAGTGTCAGCACTACTGTTACAGAAAAGTTTCTGACCAATCAGATTCAAGAATTCAACAGCACTGTGCTATAATTCTTTTTTTTTCAAGCAAGGTTACATCACTGTTCAGTAATATAGTGAAAAAACCCTTTGTTTTTATTAATGATAGAACAGCAGCTATACTGATTTAACCCTCCTATTATGTTATGGGTCAAATTTGACCCATTTCCATTGAGATGTCTGAAATACTGGTTAATCTCTTCTTCTGTTGAAATTTCCGGACTTTTCCTCATTTTGTGTAATGAAAGCTGGCGACTCCATTCAACCATTGTTGGACTGTCTCGAAGATATTAAAAAATGGTTAACAAATAAATTTCTCCATCTTAATAAAGACAATCCGAGGTAATTGTTTCTTAACTGGGATTGAGAGGTGGTCTCCTTAAAATGGTAATGATAATGGTTAATGAGTCTTTATTGATCACATACACATATACACAGTGAAATTCTTTTCTTCGCATACCCCAGCATGGCAGGAATTTGTGAGGATACCTTACCTTTACCTTGGAAGGAGGTACCTTGGTATCATCCTGGACTCAGAATGATGCTTAACCAAGCAAACAAATGCGGTCATTAAGAAAGGTTTTGATCAATTACGGATTATTTCTAAACTTAAAACATTTTTGTCCTGCCCAGATTTGGAGAAGGTTATTCCTGCTTATATCACATCGCAGTTAGATTATTGTAATTCATTGTACTTGGGTCTTCCTCGGTCATCTCTGGCTCATCATCTGTTGACCAGGGCAAAGAAATATGATCATGTGACCCTGATTTCAGCAGGGCTCCATAGGCTCCCGGTCCATTTTAGGATCCAATTGAAGATTCCGTTGTTCCTCTTTAAAACCTTTAAGGATCAAGTTCCTTCTTATCTCAAAGATCTTACATCACATTCATCTAGCAGATTTTTAAGATCTTCCGATAGGTTTCTTTCGCATGTCCCTCGATCCCGTTTAAAAACTAAAGGGGATAGAGCTTTTTCAGTTGCCGCCCCTCGTTTATGGAATCAATTGCCACTGGACATCTGCCTCGCACCATCAATCATTTTAAAAAAAGAGGCTGAAAGCGTATCTCTTCACCCAGGCGATTAAATCTAATTTTGTATTATTGTCTATTGTCTGTCTCTACTTGGTTTTATTCTGTTTTCTATTTAACTTTTTCTTACTCTGTTCAGCACTTTGGTCAGCTTTGTGTGCTTTATAAATAATAACTACTTACTATGAACTTATATGCAAATATTTCTTCTTATGACTTGTCTCGGACAAGCCATAATAAAGGTTTACTGTTTTAAGCTGTTTTTTTCTTTTGCTGCTTTTTGTGTGTATTTAAGTCATTTTGACCCATAACATAATGGATGTAACTTTTTCCCCCAAACATAATAAGAGGGTTAAGCACACAGAGCTCTTTACTTCAGAATCTTGCTGTAGTATCTGATTAACATGAGAAAACAAATGAAAGAAATGCTGCTCCAACAGGATATTCAAATATATTTCAATGTCATATGATTTCTCAAACAACTACAAAGAATTGATTTGTTTCAGCGAATTAAAAAAAAAAAAAACAACAACAGAAGGAGTATGAACTGAGTAGAAGTTTGCATTATGCTTTATACGGTATCTGGAATGAAATAGTTCTTGGCAATAGATACAGACTTTTGGGCCCTACTTAATCTCAGGAGAAACACACAAGAGGAGCTGGAATCAGATCCACAAATCTAAAAGCCAAGTGTGATCACTCAGCCGAGTTGAGTTTGCCATCCTGTTGATGCCATGATGTCCCAGAATTCCCTACGGTACAGCAGCGGGACAATAGTATGACGCGTAAATATGATGTTTGATATGATATGGGCTTGGAGCCCTGAAACACTTTCATTTTAAACTCTGCTTTTCCACAGCGATTTCAGAAACCATAGCGTGGTTTGGCTCCGAGAGGAAAAACAGAAACACGCAAAACACATACAATAGCAAAAAATAGCTACTGTGTGTTTAACAACAGGGAGAGCATAAATGAGAAGTGGAGCCTGAAGACAGGGTTCTGCAGCTGCAGGATGGAGGGGCTGAATGGTCTTTTTTCCCAGCAGTGCACACAAACACACACACGGAGGCCTGATTTAAGAGCCCTCTGACTCAGTGGGCTAAAGGTCAAAGCAATGAATGTTAAGAGCTACTTGTCTCCTCGTAGCAAGGAGGGGCACCGTGGAGTTATGGGGTGAAAGGTTAAAACTACAGCGTGTGTCACGGCTGCCTGCTTGGCCGTCTTGGATATAACTCTTTGCGGGTGTACTAACTTTGGAACTCTGACATGTTTCTCTTTTGACAATCCGGACTGCAGTGATCCCACCATTACGAAGGGTAATATAGTGAAGGTTAATTATTTCTGGCCATGATATTCCCTACGTAAACAGCAGAGTTGTTGCTTCTCATGAGGTTCCTTTGATGAGGGAGGCTGAAGGCCACTACAGTCAGCGTTTTCATGTGCTTGCGGTAAACGCATGACAAGGTGCATGTAGGGGCGTAACGGTGTTTATCTAAGCAATGAAAGCAGTTAGCTTTAAAAAGCAAGAGTTATTTACTTCACTTTGCCCATTTTGTTTTGTATCTCTGGGTGACTGTGAGCCCCGTTTCACAGGGCAGGGCTGCTGGGAAAGTTTGGGAGGCGGCTGACATTTCCGAATGCTCGCTGTACTGCAGCGGAGAAACGAGGTTGCTTGCTCTCGGTACTATTTTTACTTAATTACAGAGTGGCCTTAAACCATTTCCCAGATGCAAAAATGTAAAAAGGACTTTGTCATGCAGTGCAACAGCTCTAGAGTGTCACGTCAGTTGTTCTCATAAAAGCATGCTAGCGAATGCATCATGAAAGAGAATAACGAAGCTGGTCGACGCCGAAAATATCCACAAAAACCGTGTGATCAAGCATCTCATGTCAGTTAAATACGCTTACCATGTTGATGAGTTGCGTGTGCACTATGTCTTCAACGAGAGCAGCAGTTTCGTGCAGGGGTCTCCGAGAATCACCCAGTGCGAACCTGCAACACACACCGCACACACACTCTAAAATATGACAAAATACTTAAACAGTGTTGTTGGACTGCTATAGAATTAGTCTGGAATATTTCACTGAGCAGCTTCACTGAAAGGAAGTTCTGTGTCGATATGCATTTCTTCCACTGTTCTCAACGGCTACTTGGATGCACCCCCCCCCCCATTTGTTGTCAATTCACACCCATTAGACTCTCCTGTCGCTCAACAGTCACCAGCTTACACAAGCTTTCACCAAGACTAGTGAAGCTCAACCTCTCGTGCTAAATCACTGCCAATAATAAAAAGAAATTCTCTTAATTGGCAACGGAGGAAAAACAACAATCTTCACAAAGCCAAAAGCTACATTTTAAAGAACGCACACGACGCAACTGGCTTTCACACAGAGGTACCAACTTTCCTAAGAAGTAAAACCGAGCAGGCAATGGAGAAAAAAAAAAAAAAAAAAAAAACAACACAATTTTACATCAAAAACCCTAGCGTATGTTGGTGGACGGGACGGCTCCACACTAACAGTATAAATGATACAACATGGAGTGAGTGAACTGATATTTAACTGCAGAAATGTTTGGATTTATAACCAACCAGCTCAGTGTATAAGCTCATTTTATCCAATTATTACAGAATTAAAGAATCCCGAGTACATATCTGATCAGCACTCAGGTCCATATCCTTATTATATTACACAGAATAATAAAGTATATTGTTATATAATAGATAAGTATAATAATAAATATACAGACCTAAAAACAAAATCACTTTTGTACTTTTATTACTGACAAGAAAGGAAACTATCATGCAAACAGAAACACAAAATAGTTCAATATATAAAAAAAAAGACAATTATTAAAAAGACCTATGCGACACTTACCGATGGAAAATATTAACAGCAACACACCTTACTTTTTACCCAGCGATTATGTTATTGAGCAATTTGTTTATCCAGACAGAAATGCAAAATCATCTTTTTGTTTTCTACTGGCTCACAAGACCGAGGTTTGCAAATTTGGACGTCAAAAGTTCGACTAGGTAAAGTAGGAGCAAAGCTAAAGTGATTGCAAAATCAGTCTTTTACATCCCACGTCCTTTCCCCTTCGGTGAAATTCCCACCAGATGAATTTAACTCACGCTTTGGTCTGACCAATGCATTCAATGCATTTTCATGTCTCCTACACGGGGTAAAAAAATAAATAACATTTTTAAATGTCATGGGTAAATCATAAATATTGGCACCCCTGCACCAAAGAATTAACGCCTTAACATAAGATGTCTGCACTACAGCTTGAAGGAAGGAAGAAACACTTCCAAAATAAAAGGATGTCTCTAAGAGCACCCAGGGGTATTTGCTCCAAATCTGTGTCTGATTGAAAAAAATATATAATATATAACATAATAAATAAATATAAACAGTAGAAGTGAACTGTCACAGGACATTGCCAGTATATGCACCAAGTCAACTCAAAGTGGTCAGAGGTCACATGACTATCACTCTTCTGGCTGTTAAAGATGTTCAGAGGAGAGCACTAACTACCTGCCTGACATTGTCTCATGTCGCTCTAATCAAGAAAGTGTGGAGAAAAGCCATGCTTTATTTACACTCTGTTGAACTCTCAGTGACAGCAGGGTCCTGAAGATACCTCAAGCACTGGGACCACTGTGCTGCACTCCATCCATCCATCTTCTACGGCTTACTCCTTCTTCAGGGTCGTGGGGAACCTGGAGCCTATCCCAGGAAGCATCTGGCACAAGGCAGGGTACACCCGGGACAGGGTGCCAGTCCATCAGAGGGCACAATCACACACACACTCACATACCCATTCATACACAACGGACAATTTGGACACGCCGCACGGTTTTATTCAAATCCACATTAAGCTTCCAGGCGATCACACGACTAACGGGTTTTCAGCTTAATTCCTAAAATGTTTTCCCAACACTAAACGACTTGACCCAGGTTATGAAGAGCTTGATAATAAGCTGATGAGTGTGTTGGAAGTGTGCAGGGCAGTGAGTAATCTCCATCACAACCATTTAGAAGGTGGGATTTAACTGCTGTCAGCCAAGTTGTTTTCAGTACTATGGCACCTTCATGCTTGTCAGTAGCAATTAGGCTCCAGCTTCGTTAAAACGCTATAGTGAGTTTGACTTTAGCTACTGGCTCTGAAGAATGATCTAAAGATGATAGTTGTATTGCATAACATCTCGTATAGCCAATGAAATTTCAGCAAAGTAAGTTATTTTTGAAAGTGAGGATAAAACAGGAAGTCAGTACTGAAGATCTGCTACCGCACCATTTACACAGTTATGCTCAAGTCATGCGCCACTAATAAAAAGAAAAGTCACATCAATTAGCACAAGCAGCCATATTCATACCACGTCACTAAAGCTAGTCGGTATACACTTACGCATGGCCAAAGTGCTGTTTACAAATTCAACACTCCTTTATTCGCAAGTTTTCCCACAATGTGGCTGCCAAAGCTTCCCACATTTCAGTGTGCTTAATATCGACACAGTGGTTTCATCCAATGGAAGTGCAAACCGCTAAACAGCCACAGACTCGCTGCAGTTAAGAGAGACTACCATGAGAAGCACAATATTTCAACCATGAGAATAAACTCACTAATGGACCTGAATAACTGAATTTAGCCAGAGGTGACGAATCCAATCATCCCACACAAAAGCATGACTTACTTCCAAGACTATAGATCTTTAGATTACTCGTTAGTGACTCATACAATACTCTACAAAAAACATTTTTAATCTTTAATCTACATGTGCACACAAACTAGCAAATATTAAAACTATCAAGCTGCACAATAACTACAGTTCAACAGATTGGTCCTACAAAAGCGCAGCTACTTTTTGGCAACACAACAAATATCGTTAAGGACCACCAACTCGTTTTTATTTTTAATTATTTTTTTACGGTTCAAAGACAAATAAAAAAAAAAAAACACTCACCTAACCTTGAAAAATGGTACATCTGGATATTGAATATCTCAACCGTAACACTGTCAATTAACTTTTATTACAACCCAGTTTCATTTCTTTGCTTCACATAAATACATTTTAATCCAAATGGCTTCCAGAGGAAAAATCAGTAATTTACTCCAGTTGTGTAATTTATTCCATTTGTTTGGTCACAAAGCAGTTTAGTTTTGCTCAGGAAACCAGCGAGACAACAGTCGCCATATAGGAAGTTTGCAGACTGGATTTGGAAAGCAAAAAAAAAAACACACACACACACAAAAAAATGCTTTAAATAAATGTTGCCTCGACTGCAACTTAGAAATAAATTTCATTTTTAAATACAATGTCACACTTGATACAAAACCAGAGCGGATAAAAGCAAGTAGGAAAATAACTCGTCAGATATATGGAGTAATAAACAGGCTCATAATTGTGAACATGCAGCGAGTCTGACATGCTGTTTTTCCTCTTCCTGTCACAGTAGTAGACATACACGAGTGCAGCGCAGACGCTCATAATCCCTTGCATGTTGATCTGAGCTAGGCAGGATCATTGGTTTGGCCCGTGGCCCCGGTGTGTTTACATCAATGGGCAGCATGAGTCGGTCTGCACAAACGATGCTAAACAAAAGCTTGCGAGAGAGAACGGCTAGTTTGCTAAAATGGGCTGCATGTTTGGGTCTGGGCTTTGTGTTCAAAGTGCGCGCAGCACAGTGAACGCTGATGTTTATGAGCTTGTGGTGCAGCAACAGCCTCCTTCTGCCTTTCTCCATGTCACCATCCGCCTAGTCGAACCTAGAAACGGGGTAAACACAGCCATCTAACGTTTCTGATACCAGAAAACAATCAATCTAAATTTATACGTTCGAAGATCGGTGCTAATGTTATTTTAAGCAGCAAACAAGTTGGTGGGAACCGGTGGAAAAGGCTTATCCAGGGTTTAATCTCAAGCAACACAAGAACAAAGCTTAGAAAAACATTGAGGAATGTTTACATTATTTACGGAGCATACGTGACCAAAATGAACGTCATTTACATTTTCAGTGTACGCCATTTACAGAAATCACACACACACACACACACACACACACACACACACACACACACACGCCACATTCCATCTGAAATGTCCATTTGCACCGCTAGAAATGAGCGTTGGCTTTCTGTTAATATACCCAATTTATTTTGTGGAACTGGTTAATTAAAGACGCTGCTTCGTTCTACTAACTGTCGGGTGATTAACTTCACAGCATAATGATTGTTAATTTTAAAAAGCTCAAAATCCTCAGGATTATGGTTTCAGGGTTAACCAACAAGAATTATGATTCAATTCGTTCAGCAGACTCTGCGCCATAATTTCATTAGGATCGCAACCCGAGAAGCGGAGCAACACTTGTTTTTTTGCAAGAAAAGCCTTAAATGTGTGAGGTTTCGTGGTGATGCATCGCCACTTTGTGAATCATTTATGTGGGCAGAGTTGAAAGAATAATATTTTTATTTTAAGGCAAGGGGGAAAAAAAGAAAAAGAAAAAACAACGTCCGTGTGATGCTTCAGACTTGCGAAGTTAGATAAACGTCAGTAAAGCGTTATCCCGAGTCCATCAGCAAGCACAGAAACTAGTCAATGAGGCAATTTTCAAGCCCAAAATAAACTTGGGTAAGGTAATCCGTGTTTATTTTACGGACGCTGTTGCAGGTTGGTGAGTGAAGTGCAGTCTTGTGTTGGCACACAAGCGAGAGAGAGCGAAACATAATGACAGGCCTCTGACGTCACAACCTTGGAGACGAACATCAGCGTTCCTGGAACACGTTTTTTTTTGGTCGTTAGTGGAATTTTTGTTATTTTGTCGTTTTCATCTTTACACTAGTGATAGCTGATGGTCAAGCTGCTTATTCTATAGATTTTCATTTCCCCTAACTGTTAATAAACCAACAGAAGTCTTTTCAGTCTGAAGACATCAAGATCTGTGAATCATGTAGATGTGACTAGGATGTGACTAGGATATGTCGTCTCTATGGGAGGAGTTCAAGCTCATTTCAGCTTTCTGTGTTGGAGCAGTTAACACTTTCTGCAGGATTTTTCCATTGAGGAGTGGATTTACAGTATGTGTGTCTGTGCTTGAAGCGGCCGTGGAGTTTTCCAGGCTAAGAGGCGTTTATAGCGGTAGGGTGGGGTTAGACTGGGCTGGACTTGGGCTATTTTGGGACAGTTGAAGCTGGCCTCTCCAATCTGCAAAAACACACTTGAGTTTTGATACGGGGAAATGAGCATTCCGAGACAGAAAAAACATCCACAGATCTATACGGGTGTAAGAGGGAACTCTGATGTTATGAAAATATGAAAAATGTCATATTAGTTTTCAAAAGTAGCTTATGCACTAGTAACAGAAGCAGCAGATAGCTTTCTCATTGCTCCACTGGGATGACTGGGGTATCACTGTAATAATAATAAATTTAAAAAATCATCCGCGAATAAAGCATTTTGAACATTTAAAGCCTTTATCTTTTTATGTGCAGTCCTTATCTATGTACAAATGTATGCATCACAAAATGAACCCAGGGCCATGATAACAGATTGTACTACAAACAAACACACTGAGTCAAACATACAATTCACTAACAGAAACTACAAAGTATTTCAGGGTTTTTTGTTTTGTTGCAATTTGGCCATTTTGGTACTAGTTAATTAATAACAACGCTTAAGCAATACTACAGAACTTAATGCAATTTTTTTTTACTGCGAGAGGTAGAGAGGGAGAAAAGAGGTCACAGGGCGCTAGCGCCTCGAGGTATGCATTTAAGGTTTAAATCCATAATGTTATAGGCAGAGGCTGTCCAGGAAAATAAACAGCTGAAGCAGCCCCCGTCATAACTGAAGGCAGAGTTTGTTATTTTGTTCAATGCATTGGCAGGCGATGCGGAGACCTTCAGCACTTATTACACTCCGCTTATTTGACTTTGTCAGCTCAAACACAGCAGAGATGAGAGCTGTACAGTATTCAGAGCTTGGAATATTAGCAACATACATTATGCTTTGACATAGCAAATTACATCAAAGTATTCGCCTCACTTTTTAATACCACAGCGCTTTTGAATTCATGAATCTGATTGGTCAGAAAGTGTCGATTGATTTGTTTTGTTTATTTTTTTATATTTGATTTATATGATATTATATTTATATTAATGCCCTTGTTGTAATATGTTACTGTTTCTATAGTAACAACTCCTTCACTGGGACTTGTGTTGGAGACTTCATATATTTTTTTCAAATGTAGTATTTAATAAAAGAAAATGTGTAATTATTGAAATGAAGCTTTCTGTAAGGAGATGTTTATTTAATTTATGGAAGGAGTCTCCAGTGTCAGTGCTTTGTAATACTCAATAAGATTCCCATCACAGCAAAGTCTAAGGACTAAGCGCTTTGCGGTTTCTCTGTAACATAAGTTGCATTTTATTATTATTATTATTACTACTACTACTAATGACAATAATAATAACTACTACTATTATTATTATCATGATGATGATGATTATTATTATTACTACTACTACTACTAATAATAATAATTAGTAGTAGTAGTAGTAGTATTACCTTCAAGAAAGGGAAAAATTCAGTCTGGTAAGGGAGTGACAGAAAGTGATAACAGAAACTAACTTGTTTCATGGATTTCCCACTATATTACACTATAAGGCCAAAGGTATGTTGACACCTGACCATCAGACCCATATGTGCTTTTTGAGAATCCCATTACAGTCACAGTCACCCTTCTGTTATAATTATGTCCACTTTTCTCTGAAGGTTTTCCACTAGATTTTGGAGCATGGCTGTGGGGATTTGTCCATTCAGCCACAAATGTCGGTTGAGGAGGCCTGGCACACTGAAAGGTAAGCTTTTCAGTTCATCCCAAAGGGGTTCAGTGGGGTTGAGGTCAGGGCTCTGCGCAGGTCACTCAAGTTCTTCCACACAAACCTTGGCCAACATCGGACCTCACTTTGTGCACAGGAGCATTGTAATTCTGGAACATGTTTGGACCCGTTAGTTCCAGTGAGGTGAAATTGTAATGCTACAGTATACAAAGACATTCTAGATAATTGTGTGTTTCCAACTGGGAAGAACCTCATATGGGTGTGATGGTCAGGTGTCCACAAACCTTTGGCCATATAGTGTAAATTGTCATTCATTATTTGCCTATCAAAGCAAGCCCTGTCATATTTTATTCCTTACAGATTAATTCCTTTATGGATCATTAAAGCTCTTCAACAAAGTGGAATACTTCAAAGCAGAGACAAAATTGCTTTGTTTTTTCACATTCATGTCTACAAATGTATAAAATCAATTTCAGAATAATTTAAAACAGTAGGTCATTAGTGATTTAGCATGCGATTTATAATGGGATTTAAACAGCACCACATCACAGAAAGAAAACAGAAAGAAGAGGTCATGCCAACTGTCCAAAAAAAAAAAAAAACAGTGCAGAGAGCCAGCTGGGCCTGGGTGCTGGACAACATGTGACCCCCACTGCCCTGCCCAGAAAACCCCTGGAGGATGGCTTTATCATAAACACATGCTACCTGCAGCTCAGTGGCTCGCTCACCACCACATAATGAAGATAAATAGTGATTACTGACGTGAGCTTTCTCCCTCTCTCCTAATCACATTAAAGCGTCTTGTGTTTGTAAAGAGATAAAGAGGCTTTTGCAGTGTTAAAAATGCATTAACGTTAAACCTGATAGGGTGTCCGATATTTTTTCCTTCGTCCTCTTTTTATTTTCAAAAGATTAGCTTAATCTTATAAAATCATGGCTCAGTCATCAACATTGTTGATGAAAAGCGTGGTCTGAGCTGAAGTGCAGTATTTCTGCTTCCCATTAGAAGTCCATGTCTATCTTATATTTTTTTTACACTGGTAATATTTGCAACAATAATTAAACAGCACCTATTATGTTTTTTCAAACATCACCTTTCATGTAGTGTGTTATGGAGCTGTTTGTGAACTTTAAAAAGTCTGCAAAGTTTCAAAAATCAAAGCGTACGACAAAGAGTTATTGACTCCCAAAAGATGGAACCGATTCTGAACAGCTGAAACGAGTTGTTAGTAATTCTAGACTTACTTCCTGCACTAACCTACGTAGGTTTGTAACAAAAAACCCTGCCTCTGGTCTTCATCGGCTGCTCGCTAACAGAAGTAGCCGATACTCCTTATGGTAGTGGCCGTTTCCTTTGAGACACGCTGACAGCAGTAGACCAATCACGAAGACTGTGACACCTGACCAATCAGAGCAGAGTATGCTCTCTGAAAGGAGGAGTTTAAAACGAATCCTTTAGAAATGATCATTGATCATTGAATGCTGCAATTTAATTTATGTGCACTTTAATATGTTCTTTGACCTTAGATGAATGTAAATCTATTGTATGAGACCTCTAAAACAAAATTAGGCACGTTTCAAAACCATAATAGGTGCGCTTTAAGACCTGAAAGAGAGTATATTTTGTCAACATGTATTTGACTCCTTTGGTTTGAAGTTGAGTGGTACATTTCTCCATTCAGGAAAAGTGTATGTACAGTAATAATTAATCAAGGCAACAATTATTTTGAAGATATTTCTCAATTCAACTTGGTTTCAGTAATACTGATAAAGATTGATGAAGTTGAAGTGAAGTGGCTTCAAGTTTATAACAAGAGCCAAAAACAAGGCTTAAACTAAACATGATGAATGCCTACATATAATGTTATAAAATGTTTTGTGAAATTCATAATCAGAAGTCTTAAATAAAATCCAGTCTGATACTGTTCAGTCAATTTTATAACACTCAATTTTAGAGCAGTACAACCCAAAAGACAATCAAACTTTAGGCATACAATTCCAATTACTTTGCAACAAATATCAAGAGACAAAAATCAATCCCATTAAAAGAGCCTTTTAATTTAAGTTCATTTTAGGCACAAATGAACATTCAAAAATGATCATTCATCCTATAATAGTTTTCTTATACAAGTGCCATGTTTAAGGTCTGTCCCAGTTAATGGTGGAATAGTTTTTTGTTTTAAAATCACAGCATAAATTGTACAACTCAATATCCTGGTTTTCATTCATTCATTCATCTTCACAAAGCACTTTAACCTGGTTAGGGCTGCGGTGGATCTGGAGCCTGTCCCGGGAACACCAAGCGTGATGTGGGGATACACCCAGTGCCTCACAAAGCAATGCACACAAAACATCACACTCATTTACACCTAGGGGAAATTTAGCATAACCAATCCAGCATGTTTTTGGGACGTGGGGGGAAACCTGGAAAACCCAGAGAGAAAGGCGTGCAGGCACAGGGATAACATGCACAGAAACTCCATACAGACAGGAACCATGGAGCCTGACGCTGTGAGAAAGCAAATATAGCACTGGGCCTCATCATGGACAGTGCATCAAACATCAAAGATGGCGACACAGTGAATGAATAACATGAATCACGTTTTCATTTGCATCACATGGACGGCCAGGTGCGTGTGTGTTGCTTCCCTGGGTAAGAGATGGCTGCAGGATGTACTACAGGAAGAAGCTGGTGGAGACAGTGTGATGCTCTGTGCAATGTTCTACTTGGAAACACATTCATGTGGATGGTACTTTGACACATAACACCTGCATAAACAGTGTTGCAGATCAAGTACTTCTTCATGGCAACGGTATTCATTAATGGTACTGGCCTCTTTCAGCAGGATAATGCACTCTGCCACACTGAAAAAATTGTTCAGGAATGGTTTGAGGAACATGACAAAGAACTCAAGGTCTCCAAATTCCCCAGATCTCAATCCGATCGAGCATCTATGAGATGTGCTGGACAAACGAGTCAGATACCTGGAGGCCTTGCAACTTACAGGCCTTAAAGGACCTGCTGCAAACATATACAGATACCAGATACTGACTCTATGCCTCAATGGCTCAGAGTTGTTTTGGTGGCACAAGGGGGACCTATGTGGTTTTAATGGCTGATCGGTTTAATGACCATAGGAATGCTGGTATAATCCAACTTTTTTTTTTTTTTTAAGATTATTTTGTAAATTGGATTTTTAATAGATGATTCCACTAGCATCTTTTTTTGACTCCATTATCGATATACTGATATATCAATATAGCAAATTTAGTCTAGAAAAGCTGGTGCACTAAATCATTGAAACATTCTGATCTGTAAAAACGCAGGCTTTATTAGATACAGCTTTGAGCCACATGTAAGTGTTTGGTCGAACAGACTGTCCATTCTGGTCATCAGTGCTGGGTACTTTCTCCATCTTCACTCTGCTTAGGTGGTGAAATTATTGGTTGTGAATCAACATTTATTTAGCATTTTGCTCAAATCTCATGCATGTTTTGTGTGCCGAAAATTACAAGGAAAGGGAGTGAAGCATTTAGTGTGCAGGCCTGCTCAAAAAACCAGCACCACAAGATCCAAACCATAGACCAACACAAGACCACAGCAAATAGCAAGATTAGGGTGCGAGCACCACCCTCACGACCACCGCATCACTATTCAATACCACTAATAAGGTGGCAGACACTGTCCGTGGCTCAGGATCAAGCCTAATCGTGTTTCGGAGCGACATATGTTTTAATCAGTGTCAGGAAAAAGGAAATCTACATTTCACTCCTATCAGTCACACTCCAATAAACCCATTACTGCAATAACAGGATATGGTTGGTATTGGTAGACTGAAGAAAACGCAAAAACAGCATTTAAACCCGACCACAGCTTCTGTCGATGGTATATTTCGAGAGTCTGGTTTAACCGCCCTGTTCATGGGGAATTTTTGTTTAACTACATTTTTCCTGTTATGGAGTCTGGTTTTCTGCAATTGTCCTTGTAAATCTCAAGAAACTGCTTAGATAAATGAGAGAGTTGTATAAAGGGTTCATAAAACAATTTCACATGAAAATGTCCCCAGTTAGAGCGACAGTGAGAGCTCTTTCACGATCATATTGGTCATTAAGGGTTTAACAAGTGAATTAAAAACACCATTTTGCAACCACACCCTTAGAAAGAAGAAACTTGTTCTAGCCATCTGGTAAAGTAGATATTGAACTACAATCGCTGTAGCACAGCCAGGCTGCTCTCTAATTGTGCTTTTTTCAAAACATTGGAAAATCATATTTTTAATTAAACTAAATGAAAGTATAAACAAAATTGACCAAGTCCTGAACTCTGATGCCCTGAGAAGGAAGATGCTTGGTCTACATTTTTCCAGAAATGCAAATTATTCTGGGAATAGTAAAAACATTATTAATTTGGTTTTTAAATATTAATACAGACAGAACCAGGAACAGATTCTGGTAGGTGCAAGCTGACCTTTAGAGCCACTATGGTGAAGGGAGGGCACTTTTCAACCTCAAATACTGAACATGTACGACAAGCCTTGTTTCCTTTTTCATGGACGACCTGTTTCTCTTGTTTAGAACAATTGGCCCAAGAGAAAGCCACATCCTGAGGGACAAATGCACAAGCACCTGCTGAGGTGGGGTGGGTGCCTTACGCTGGGGTGGGTGCCTTTCTGATCCTATACACCATTAGACTCCCATCCCATTTCATTTGAGTACAGCGTTTTACCTAACAAAAATGGAGTCAGGCAGCACAATATGAGGGATGTTGGGATAACGTCAGATTCTTTCAGGTTATGTACACTCTGCTGTCCCCCATCAGCATTCAATGCAAATACAGAGCTGTGAGATGAAAAGCAAATGGACCATATAGTTCTGCTCTCAAAAAATAAGGAACCAGCATATACTAGTGTCTCTAGGGTTTTTTTTTTCCCCGAGCAAATCAAATGCCATTGTAATGCCAACCCTGAACGAAAAAACCCCAAAAAACTGGATGAGGCACTTTGTGTTCTGCAAATATTTTTTCCCCTCCGCTAATTATATATTGCAGCCCATGCAACATGACAACAGCAGAAAGCTGATCCCAGGTCCCCTAGCTCCAGCCAAGGCCTGTTTAAGGAGCTTCTGTCTAAGACTGCCAGTCTTTATCCTCTCAGCCTGCAGAGTGCTTCCATATGTGTGAAGCGCAAGCAGCGTTAGCTGAAGCCATTTGCTCCAATCACATCCTCGCCCGGGCTACCCTCAGTACAACACCCGAAACGTACGCCATGTCCCGTACGCTCCCCCAAACTCTTCATCTCACTCCAAACCGACTCGGACAGGCATCAGGCAGCCAGGAAGCTGAATCATTACCAAATTAGAAAACGAGGAGAGGCGAGTCACTCTGAGTGTTGCACGGGAATTTCCTTTTGAACTGAGTGGTTATGACAGAGTCACAGTCATTTATGAGACTCAAAACAAAAAAGGGGGCACACACGGGCCACACAAGACAGCTGTGCTCTGCTTTTTCATAAGACGAATTACTCTCGGTGCATATGATTAAAACAGAGAAACGGCTCTATTCCTGCGTTTGTTTTTAGCCTAGTCCTTCAGATTAGATATGAATAGTAACCTGCAATTATGCAGCGCAGAACCGGAACATGGGGGACACACTGTGAAACGCAGCACCATAACATCTAACGTGGTGCTCAAACAAAATAAGCATCTCACTGTGCCTAAAAGCAAGTCTAAAAATATTATAGCACAGCTGGCTGGCATTTATTTTCTAGGCCTTAGCAACAACATTTCCTCGGAAAAGGTTATGGGAAATAAAAAATGCAAACAAGTCTACAAAATGTAGTATATGTAAATAGCAAACACGCACCTCAACGCTTTTGAGACCGTGTGAGAGTAAAAACTTGACCAATCAAAATCGGAGAATAAACCTATTAAGCATTTTCTATCAAGATGACACTCAAGTGAAATGGATAATTAAGTGAAACGCTTCTAAACGATTTAATAAAGCAAATAGTAGTAACTCATCTGCTTGTAAAAAAGAATTTGCATAGCAACCATCTGAGTAGAAAAACACATAATATAAGCGCGTCTAGAGTTTTGCTTATGTATACTGCTACTTATTTACTCGTATTATTGTGTATTATTATGTATTAGGGCTATAATTGGTAGTATTACTGACTGCTTTGTCATTAGTGCTTAAAAACTAAGGTTTTATCTAAAGGTTAAGGGTTCTGCAAGGGATCCTTCTAGAAGAACTATAAAAGTTTTTATTTAGAGCCTGCAACTATCCAAAGAACACTTGAGGAATCTGTTTTTAAGACATTTTAAGCTTCTCTCGGAGAACATCTTTATAAACTTTAAGAATCCTCAAGGATTTTTCAAAAAGAAAATGTTTCAAGTAGAACCTCAAGTAGAACTTTATGAATCTACAAACTTTCCAAAGAACCCCTGAGGAGCCAGTTCTTTAAGTGCGTAGAGGTTTTTTATTTTTATATATATATATATATATATATATATATATATATATATATATATATATATATATATATATATATAAAATACACACACACACACACACACACACACACACACACACACACACATATATATATACATATATATATAAAAATAAAGTAGAGTATCTTTGTGGATGTGACAAGAAGAAAACTCTTAAGGAATCCATTTAAAAGGGTACAGCTTTTTATTGACAAAAGGTTTCAAGAACATCATTACTAATCTAAGAATGAATCAAGAGGAACCTCAATAAAGAGTGTAGGGCTTATCATTAAAAAAAAACTTTCAGGTGGAACCTCTTAATTATCCAAAGAACACTTGAGGAACTCTTTTTATAAGAATGTAGAGCTTTTCTTAAAAAAAAAAAAATGGTTTCAAGTATGGATTTGAGAACCATTAACTATTCAAAGAAGCCTTGAGGAACACTTTTGCATGGCTTTTCACTGGTAAAACTTTAGTTGCTGCTTCTTCTGTTATTCCTACAGCTATCTCACACTTGCAGATTTTTACTTCTGCATCAATTCTGCTGCGGTCATCCCTTGTGGACCGTATTCTCCAAGTCCCTCTGGATAGAATTGTCTGGCAAATGAAAAAATGTCATGGCTTACATCTTTGTAAATCCCTTTTGAAATCACCATAAAATCTAACTAATCTCACATACCCCCAATCGCAGTGTTAAGATTTAGTCTTGTATTGGAAGGTTCTGTGAATCAAAACAATTCTTCAAATCCAAAGGAAAGAAAAGAAAAAAACAACAACACTACATACATGTGAGGATATTCAGAACAGGAACCACGTTTCCTGAATGCGAAACCCCTGTTTCCTCAGCTGTCAAGTTTACTCACGTAACTTCAGAAAACTGATTACCTTGACTCATTTAAGTTGTAACTTAATTTAGTTATGTAAACCGGCTTAATAAATGTTGCTTTTTCCTAATTTAATAGTGCAGTTTTACTGAAGGAGAAGCAGTCTCTTAGCACACACACCCGCCCACCCAACACACCCACCAACCCACACACTTACTTTTTAGAGCATGTCTCCAGTTCCTAGAAAGCTTTGACCTAAAACACACTGGCTCACCAGTTTAAGTGGGAAAAGGTGCTATGGTTTTGGCTGATAATTTGCCAGAGACCAAAGGTCTTAAAAGCAAACCTGCACATGTGTACGATTTCCATTTAATACTGACCTTTATAATCATGCAGCGCTCTGAAGGCAGAAACCACAAGGGCAGGAGCAGAAAGAAACGGCTGATGGTAGAAGTGTGCTTTGGGGATAATCTGACAGCTCAGTGACCATAGGGAGAGGGGGGTTGAGAGGAGATTTACTCGGAAAGATGACAGAAAACCACAGGGCCACAGAGCTGGCCAGAGAAACGTGCCTTCTTTCAGCATGGAGGAAGACTCTCTGTTCCCCCAAGCCCCAGCCTCAGCATTATTACTGCAATTAGCCCATGTCTTAAGGGGCTTATGATTATATTGCTCCTTTTCATCAGCGGAGGGCCTCAGCAGCAGCACTCCGACGAGTAGCTTGTCATCGGAAAATCTACAGAAACATGTGCGCGGTGGTTAATAGCCATAGAAACACCGTTTATCGAGTATACTTAGGAAAAATATATCCGCGATTCTCGTAAGCTGCTTTTCTTCCAACCAAATCTCACGCAAAAGTCTCATTCTTAGAGCAATTTTGCACACACACAAAAAAAAACAACCTACAAACACTAACTACACCCATCGTTCCAACTACAAACATTTGTAACCGTTCGGAAAAAATTTCCTCCTGCAAATTCCAACAAATTTCCAGCCGTGAGACCACGATGTTACCTCATGTCCTACTGATATAAGCTTCAGACTTGATGTATGAGCAGACAGTAACTTACATAACCCAAGAACGAGAAGGGAAGAAAAATATGAATTATTTACTTGTTTATTAATGAAAATGACTGGTTTCGTCCGCCAAAGCAAAGAATAGTCGTTTCCAAAGAAACATGAGAGACTTGTGTTAAAAGGCACCGGAGAGTGTGTGGTGAGGTCATTCAGCAGCTCAGCCAGACTGTCATTACCATCTCACCATGCTCAATCATAACCACATCGTCTCAGAAGCTATACACATTACATTACACCTCTGACTACTTAACAAGTGCAGCCTCGCTCAAGACACTACTTTAGAATTTGTACTGTTTCAATTCTTTCTAATATTGTAAAAATTTATTTTAAAAAATATATATACTTATATATATATAAGGATAAAGTATTTCATTTAACCTTGCTATGACCTTGACGCTGCTTGGATCAATTCCAAAATCAAATCAGTTCATCTGTTGGTCACAATGATACTTCCATCTAAATCCTACAAACATTCAACCAGTCGTTCTTGAGATATCGCATTAAAGAGAATCTCAGGTGGACAGACAGACAACACGAAAATATAATGCCAGAAAAAAAATCATTTTCGATTTTGGGTCTTATTATTATTGTTTTATTCTTATTTACCCAGTGGACAAGTTCGTTGAAGAACCAGAGGAAGAAAATAAACCCTATTTCCTAATGACTTTATTTTTTGGTATGTACAGTACTGTGCAAAAGTCGTGGGCACATGCAAAGAAATGCTGCAGAGCAAAGATACCTAAAAAAATCATAATAAATAAATAAATAAATAATATAAATTAAATAAATAAATTAATTAATTGATTTTCCAAAAAGGAAAAAAAATACTAGAAAGAACAGTGAACAGTAATAAATGAAACAAAGTCGGTATTTGGTGTGGCGACTTTTTGCTTTTAGAAAATTTGTAGTCTCAGGTACAGTTTCTCCAGTTTTATAAGGAAATGAGCTGTTAGTGTTATTGAGCATCTTGCAGAACCAGACATGATTCTTCTGGAGACTTTTACTGTCGCACATGCTTCTTATTTTTACAGCAAAATCCAACAGCTTGCATTGTGTTTTTTGTCTGAAAAGTGTTCTATTACATAATATGCTAATTTCTTTACTGACATATTGACATTTAATTTTGTGCTGGAAACCTAATGTTTGGAAATCTATAATGTTTTTGTACTGTCTCGATAATGTAGAAGTCATAAAACAAAGTTGTTGTTTTTTTTTTAAACGTATTTAAACATAAGGCACTACACACATTAGCCAAGGTGCACTCTGACTGACTGAAGATTTCTACAAGGTGGATTCATTGTGTGCACAAAGGACACCATCTTTACACAATATGGAAACACTGACAAAACCGAGCAAAACAAGTTACAGTGCATAGCAGTAATATACCTCTCCTTCTCGCACAACATGCAGTCACACATTGCAGTTTAACATACCAGGACAAAAATATATATATATTAGCAAGACTTAAATAATATATATATTTTTTTACTTATAATGCGAGGACACCATCGGTCATAGCCGAAACATTCGCCAAAGGTTGCAAAAACAATTTACTAGCCTACATGAAAACCTTTTATCGGGATAGGATAGGTACTTTCAACATGGTTTCAACATATCAAAAGGAACGAAATCCCAAACAATACTTTTACTTACGATGTGAGGACACCGTAGTAACGTAGAAAACTGTATTATTGTCCATCCTGCATTTCAGGATATTTTTATATAATACAAAAATAATTGTGTTAGGAAAATATTAGCCAAATTGTACTGTTGCTCAGAAGCATTATTTCACAAGCTCAAATAATCTCCCAAAAATAAATTTTATAATTTCTTGATTTCTATACGATATAAAAACAGAGTCAAATCTATAAGGTAGCTGTTAAGGCTCTGGGTTACTGATCGGAAAGTTGGGGGTTCAAGCCCCGGCGCTGCCAAGCTGCCAATGTTGGGCCCTTGAGCAAGGCCCTTAACCCTCTGTTCCATGGGCGCTGTATCATGGCTGACCCTGCATTCTGACCCCAGCTTCCTAACATGCTGGGGTATGCGAAGAAAACAATTTCACTGTACTGTATGAGATCAATAAATACTCTATCATTATCATTATTTGTCCGACTTAAAACCCTATACTTTTGTAGCTGTGTTAAATGTTAAATGGCTCCAAAGCCACTAAGAAGAAGACATTGTTCACGAAGGGGTTCACTAAGGAGCTAGATCCTTCCACCCAAATGCCTTGTGCAGTCGCTGCTGCAGACTTGGGGATAAATATTACCAGACTCAATTAATTAGGAGCTGTATACATTACTCCTCCTTTGAAATTCTAACTCCGAGTAATCATGCACTGCTCGGTCTCTTCGATCCAGCTTCTGTGTCTCTGACTCAGAGCACATGATCAAGGCATTTATATTGACAGCAATTATTATCATAGCGTTACTCAAATAAATATGCCTCCCAATAGAAAGCACACAGAACTCAAACAATGGTTCAGTTAGGGCTCATAATGGTGTGAGGTTTGACAAATACTGACATGCTGATATCTTTGGCATGAACCATTACTGCAGATAACGTGAGATAAAATACGCATTCATCTGTGTGTAAATATATCGACTTCACAGTGGAGTCACTTGGTGTGGAATCTCTGGCCATCACATGTGGGTGAAAAATGACTGACTGACAGCGCAGAGCGTTTAGATCAGTCCATCACAGTGTGAGTGACGTCTGGGCACACTCTGTGTACAATGCGTCAGCGGAACATTTCCGTACTTCCTTTCTTTAAGACGGATTCCAGATTGCTGTCTGCTGGTGAAGGCTGTACGGTTCTGGCAATATGAACTCCGGAAAATCAAGGTTACATTAAACACTGTCATATCACTGTCAATGCCACTGCAATTTTTCCCTATATTTGAAAGACTCGGTTACAGACAAGTGCAAAAGTTTGCACCCCCCATGGTTTTTGAAAGGAAGAATAGAAAGCATGGACATATTTTTACACTCTTGCTTTTACAAACTAGCAGCTGAAATGTATGTGTGTGTGTGCGTGTGTGTGTGTGTGTGTCCTACAACAAACACAAAGCAAAAATCACCAGAACAACTGTTTGTGTAGGAACCAAAGGCAAGAAGTAAAAGTTGGGTCATGGCCCTTTCAATCTCTAGAGCTGATCTGAAGAAGGCAGTGGAAGATATCTGGCTGTTTTTAACAGATATGTCACGAATTAATGTGCAAAAATATGCCATTCAGAATGCTGTGAAAAAAACAATGCTGTCTTGTTCATGTGCGCTCTCTCTCTCTCTCTCTCTCTCTCTCTCTCTCTCTCTCTCTCTCTATCGATCTATCTATACACACACACTTATTATTATTATTTTCATTTATAAAAAAAAAACAATAACAGTCATAATCAAATCAATCATTATAAAAAACATTTCTAGTGTGCGTCATCACATTACCTCAGCTACTACTTTTTAGACCCATGAATTATGATTCCAGACACCTAAAACATGGGACTGTGCAGCACACTGGAGTTTTTATGTCCTTGCTGGACTTGCTAATAAATGTTTAATTAGTCCACACCTGTATTTCAGTATAATTACTATACAATGCAAAAATAATTGTGTGTGTGACCGAAATTCATTAAAATTTTTTATAATAATTTGTTGATTTCTACTGGGCCCAATCTGTTTGTCCAACAGATTTAAAAATCCTATACTCCTGTACATAGTCAAGAATGATGTGCAAAGATTCGCCACTTAGAAGACATGTGACAATAAAAGGAATGCAACTCACTAATTACAGTCCTTGGTACACACACACACACATACACACACACATATATATATATATATATATATATATATATATATATATATATTTTTTTTTATGTATTTATTTTAACTTCTCCGTTCATTTTATCCTACTGAAAAATGAAACTATTTATATTTTTAAAAGCATTCAAATCAATCCTAATGAAAACAAATAGACACTCCTTACACAGGAGATTTAAGGGTGACTACAGGTACAAGAGATCTACCAAATCAGCCAGTTGTAGGGTTCAAAACACACTGCTGCTTTACCTTTATAGCTTCTGTATTTGTCCAGAATGCTCTTCGTTTTGATTGATTATGTGTTACATGACAGGATGCATGTGTGCATTGGTTATGTTGCTGCATGTAGCTAATTTGCAAAGTCAAAGCACTCTGTGTACTCTGTACAATTGGCAAATAGATTCTTCTATTTCCATGTGCCATTATTTATGGACACCGTGACAGCGTGGCTCTAAAAGTGCCATTTAACGCCTGTCTCCTTGTAGTTTACATTGGCGTCAAGTTACATTGATTTTGAATGAGAGTTTGAATATAATCCAAATGAAATTTTGCCGTGAAAGGTGACCAGTTGCACCTCTTATTTGAATACTGCTAACCACTCAGAATATGCAAAAACAATGACTCGCAAGGGAAATCCTGAACTTCACACAGAAACGGAGCTTGGGTCAGCCTTCCCTTTTCTTTATACATTACTGAAAATAGTACTTTTATAAAAACTTTTAGAATGACCAATTATTTGTCAGTGAAATAAAGGAAAAATCCTACAAAGCAGTACGTCCTGTAAATGTATGCTTTTTAGTTTTGGGGGTATTTTTTTTGTTGTTGCTTTTTTTCTCTCCATAATATAGAAATTATCATTTGTTAAATAAATGATAAATATAGGTAAGCTCTCATGGACTGCTGTACCTGCCGGTTATGCTTGCCCGGTTTTTACAAGGCCACTATCCGCTTTCATTTCATGCACGTTTTTTACATCATAGATTCGAGATGAACTGCCAGAAATGTAGCTTCTGAAAAACTAGAGGAAAAGCTGCCAAAACCTCGAAGTGCTCCCAGATCCTGCAGTTAGGAAGAAGACGGACCTGAATTACACTGAAGTGTGCTCCCTCTGAACGCTACCACATGTTAACACAGGCCTCTGCACCATATTAGCTAAAGCCACTGGTTTAAAGACATGGCAAATAGAGCAGAGCTGCTGTGAGCTCATGGGCTTTCTGTTAAGCGCACGCACGCACACGCACACACCAATTGCTGAGCAACATCCAAAAATCTTCACATGACTAACACACCATAATGTCAGTGGCTTTTATAAATAACAGCTCAGAAATACAGAGTATCTGAACATTTCAAATCGATGCAGGGATACTGATACAGATCGCAACATATTTACTATCTGTACACAAAATCAGCCTCTGTATCTCATCTCTGGAGGCAATAAGGCTCAAAGGAATACAAACACACACTCAGGGCCAAATTATAGTGTATGTGTAGAAAAATAGCCATAGAATATGTATTATTTTACTGGTATATTATGCCCAAACTTTTTTTTTTTACTTGCAAAACAAACATGCAAAACAATGTGACTTTTATTAATATGTAAACATACGATTCAGGTTCAGACTATTGTGAATACATGTCACAAAGACATTACACAGGGTTTCCTGAAAGGGAGGGTAAAGTCATGACTAAATTAATTACAACGTCCTCTTCAATTTCCTTTCATCCTTTTTAAATCCGTTACCAAAGCCGAGGCGTGGAAAAGCGAGCAATTAGACATCAAAAACGAGGTTTTACTTGCACTAAACATGTGTTTGTTTCTATGGTAATTACTAAAACAGTGCTAGAAAATGGAGAAACAGTAACATATGATAGAGAGAGAGAGAGACAAAGAGAGACAGAGAGTGAGAGACAAAGAGAGAGTGAGAGACAAAAAGAGTGAGAGACAAAGAGACAGAGAGAATGAGAGACAAAGAGAGAGGAAGAGACAAAGAGTGAGAGACAGAGAGAGTGAGAGAGAAAGAGAGTGTGAAACAGAGAGAGTGAGTAAGAGAGAGACAGACAGACAGACAGAGTGAGAGACAGAGATAGATAGAGAGAGAGAGACAGAGCAAGACAGACAGACAGATATAGAATGAGAGAAAAAGAGAGAGAGAGAGCGATAAAGTTGAAATCTGTTGTATACTTTTGGTAAAAATAAACCATTTTAAAAAATTTAAGAAGAGTCGTTTATTTCAATGACAAAAATGCTTCATATTACAGAAATGCTGCAACTGGAAGTTCCCTTTATGCTTATACAAGACCACAAACCAGAAAACAACAGCAATGCATCGAGATGTCTGAAAAGAGCCAGAGTTTTCCTCCTCACTACAATTTCTAACGAATGCGAGTCTAAGTTGAGAAAATAAGCGCAGCCTCGAGTCTGAGGGAAAGCACAAAGACATCCAGACATTCTTTGGAAACTCGCAACAGAGAGAAACGCAAGTAAAGAGCAGCGTATCGCTTTCACTCACGGTAATACAATTTAAATCCCTGCGTTTTGATTACCACACAATCCTGATGTTGTTCATTATAATATAATTGAAGCTTCTCGCGAGTGAACGCGACTGAACGAGCGCTCCTTTGTGTGTCTGGCGTTTTGAACAGAAACAAATTTGACAGAATTAGCCATGAGGACAAATTTTGACAAATTTGAAACCAAAAGTTGCAAACAAAGCGAATCATGTTCAGAAAATAATCGTGGCAGAAGCTAAACGTGTGAATCGGGTTTTCGAATAAAATATCCACATAAACAGCATGACGCTTCGAGTAGATCAGATTAGATACAGAAATGAAAGACAACTCCGAAACTCGAAGAGGACCGGGGTTTACTAGTATTATACTAAAGTATTCCTTTGTGAATACAGACAGATGTTAATCTATAGACAATGCCCCGAGGATCTCTTCAGTTAAAGCTGATGACGCGTTAAAGATGACCGTGAATAATCCATAAAGTCCATGTGCACACAGAAGTTGTTTCTTTACCTCTACCACTATGTAAAATGGCACTGAGGTATTACGCTCTAATGACATCATTGGGAGCGTCAGTGTGATTGAGCGCCAGTCTGCTAGGCAACTGGACTTGTGATAATTGTCAAAAATGACAGGCTCTTCTCCTTTAATTGCCGTTCTGAAGAAGTGCCCTTGCCGCAAGAAAAAGCCACTGGAGTTGACAAAATCCGCCAAGTATGACCAAGCACTAAGAGGTAGCAGTGTGTGTGTATGTATGTATGTGTGTGTGTGTGTGTGTGTGTGTGTGTGTGTGTGTGTGAGAGCAGGAGTTTGGATCTCCGCATAACTGACATAGCTTTCTTTAACGCTTAATTCACACCCGCACCTGAAGACATCTTCACTTCTACCAGCCAAATGTACAATATTTACACATCGTTACCTAACCCTACGTGTAGAAATATATGATTTTTATTGTCTTTTTATTCTGCAAAATACAGAACTTAAAAAAAAAATACAAAAAAAAAAATCTGACAAAAGTTCACCTCTGAAAATCTGATTCACATAAGGTCTAAACACGAGCATGAGACACATGGCACGAATTTATAAGCCTCGTTGTATTTTTAAGCCCGAGTGTAGGCAGTGGTGTGTTTGTATTGGATAAAATCCCTGATTACACCAGAAATGAACACAGCAGACTCACAGTAATTCTTATTTTTGAGCCACCTACCGCCGAACAACATGTTTTGTAAGTAAATAAAGTTGTATTTGTCCAATAAACACCAATTTCACATGCTAATTTGTAGTTGACCTATTTGGCTTGAATGTAATCTATTTCTGGGTCCGGCTTAAACAATTAAACAGTGTATGACGGTTTTAAGCATTAAAAAAAATTATTCAATATTAAACAATTGCATGCTAGCATACAAGATGGAAGCTTATAAATGTTGCAACGTCAAAAAAAAAATAAATAAATAAAAAGAGTCCGTGGTTAAAACGAGAGAAACAGTACGTAACATCCCATATATGGGAATAAATCAATGTAATAAATGTTTGTTCATTAAAGTTAAATAATAAAATTGGATAACAAATATCAGAAAGTGGAGTACAAAGAATGAAGATGTCACATCTATGACATACTGGTGTTGATAAAGTAAAGTCACCTCTGTGTGGTCATCAGAGCATTTCGACCCTTTTAACACTGCTGCAGCGGCCAATCCAACAACGCTGGTCATTTGTGTAATCTTACAGATCACCTAGTGGGAGAGTAATGTCTCCTAGAGGCATTAGTGCGGGTTTTTTGCACGAGCCAGGAATAATGTTCTACCATCTAAAGCCCTGTTTATGCCTGTGTGGTCCACAGTGACGCTCGCCAAGCTAAAACCCGGGCCTGAAACGGGCACCGCACATTCCGGTTTCTCCTTACACACTGGCCACGAAAACGGCGCGCCTGCACAGGGACCACCACAGCTCACCTAAAACAACACGGACACCCCAACGGCAGCACGGACACATGCTAAGGAGAAAATTATACATGTGAAATATCATTAAATAAGTGATGAGATGCCTGGAATCCGGTATGGCTGTGAGGCTTGAGGCAGTATGTGTATGTATGTGTGTGTGTGTGTGTGTGTGTATATATATATATATATATATATATATATATATATATATATATATATATATATATATATATATATATATATATATATATATATATATATATGTATGAGTGTGTGTGATTTCCACACACAGGAAGAAAGTACAATAGCACTGCACTGAATATCACTTCACATCACCTTGGAACCTTAAGAGGCAGTTGTGGCTGAAGCGTTTCCTGTTATAGCCTGGCCACATCCTGTAGTGCCATAAGATATGGGATTTTTTATTTTTTATTTTTTTAATCTTCACAAGCTCACAGTAACAGAATCGTAGCTACTAAAGACTAAAGAAAAGTGTAAAGCAAATGTTCCGAATAGGAATTGTACAACACTTTCAGTCTAGAAAAATGGTCCTAGGGCTCTAGAAGCAGATGAAGGACTTTTGATCGAGACAACTTGTTTCTCTAGAAACTCTGCATAATATAGTACATTTTTAAATTCAGATACAAAATATATATATGATTTAACATTGCTGCAGCATTGCATTATATTATTTATATATATATATATATATATATATATATATATATATATATATATATATATATAAATATATGATAATATGATGATGTAATATAATATTGTGAAAATTATGTCACAAAGACCTTTTCAGATATATGATGGGTATTATGATATATTTTTAAAAAAATATCTGTATGGGTTGTTGTTTTTTTTAAATATGGGTTGTTGTTTTCCACTGTTGGAATTAAAAAAATAATAAAAACTTTCTTTACAAATTCCTCCTATTCCGTGATGGTCTTTTTTTTTTATTGCTGGTAACTGGTTAGAAAATTGATACGTCATCATACATTCTACTCATGAAGTGATATAGATTTGCATATTGTCCAACCCTATACGTTTGTGTGTGTACATGTGTGCATGCTTAACAGAATGCTGTCTATATATATATATATATATATATATACTATATATATATATATATATATATATATATATATATATATATATATATATATATATATATATAAGATGACAAAAACATAATTTTCACTGAGATGATTCCAAAATAGCATCCAAGTCTGCTTTCCTCAAAACAAATCATAAATCCAATCTGGCTGAATAATTAAACACATTCACTACAGGCACCCAGTGTGACCCTGAACCAGAAAAAAAAAACCCCCAAAAACACGGACATGAATTACCACAGCACATTTTTCACCTGAGCTGAAGACTATGGAGGCAGATATGAGCCACTGCCAAAGCTCCAGCCGGCGAGGTGTGTGAGACACACTGATGAATCACTGCCGCTAATTCCCACTGTGGAGAGCGCAGCAGGAGAGAGCAGGAGAAAGACAGACGTGATTTAACATTGAACCTACACCACGCTGTCACTGTGCACAGGGTCAATTATACAGCACACACACACACACACACACTCTCTCTCATAGACACACAGCAAGCAGAGTGTTGAGCCATCCATTTAAAGTCCAGAGAAGCAAGCCAGAAACAGTGAATACAAATAAATATTAAGTATCTGAGTGATCGAGGAATATCAGTCATGAGTCTGAGCTGCACTAAGAAACAAGATGCAGCTCACTGATTTAATTTACTGTTAATCATCATCAGAGAGCATCAGGATTCTGTAAACTCTAGCAAAGTGAGTGAGCACGCACGAGAGAGAGAGAGAGAGAGAGAGAGAGAGATTGAGTGAGTAAGAGCACGGGAGGGAGGAAAAAACTCTGCATGTGCTCAGTGCTGCAAATGAGATGAAGCTCTGTTGAAAAGTCGAGAGCTCCAGCCCCTTCCTCACGGAGCCGGAGCTCATTCTTCCCTGTGGATGTGTAGAAGAAACGTTGAACTGCTGACGGGACGAGGGGGAAAAAAAAAAAAAAAAAAACACAGCACGAGCGAAAGGAGGACGATAGAGGCTGTCTCAGTCTACTTTTGTGCTCTGATGTCACAAAACACATGACCCAGCCTCTCCAGTAACAGCCCACAAGGAGGGGGGAAAAAGTGTGTTTGAAAGCATACACGTTTTTTGGATGGTGAGAATGTTTCATTCCCCTCACAAACAACCACAGAACCACAAGTGCGGTGCGATCGCTTTGCCCAGGACGAGCACAGGGAGCCACTGGGGCGTAAATGGTTAATCGGCACGGGTCAACCCCACTCCCAGAGACCCGACAAGTCAGTAAGTACGCTCTAACCACACTCGTATCGGCTTCATTCTGCTCCATCCAATATCTGTGCTGTGTGTGCTTTACTCTCTCACATTCTCTCTCTCGCTCTCTCTCTCTCTGCTGTCTGACATGTGGCAAAACACACATAGTGTGCACTAGCGTAGTGACCGCTTCATTAATTACATGTAAGGCTTGCTGAGCGTTTTTTCCATATGCCCTGATATGGTTTGTGCTCTCAGTTTAGCACCTCAAGGGTCACGGCGACCTCGAAAGGAGACGTTATCTGGCGAGGATATAACCAAGTGTGGCGATGGCATCTAACAGCCTTTTCAGCTCGGTCACCCCGTGTCAGCAAAACTTCTTCTGGGGTAAGTGCTGTGCAAAAATTCTTTTGATTTGTGCGTGCTGTGGGTCAGGCGTGGGTCATTCGAAAGCCACCTCGGCAAAATGCACCAGCTCCAGGTCAATAAGCACACACCCACACACACTTCATCGTATGAGGCGTAGGTCGAGATGCTCGATGCAGGAGAGCCACTTCATGAGAGTGAATATGTGTTTACTTTTGCAAACATGCTAAGAAACTGACATGTTTGTAGAACATACAACTATATTTGTGGAATGATGATGGAGAGCAAAAAAAAAAAAAGGCTTCGAACATGTAAACAGTGACTCTTTTCGATTCACAGGCCGGCATTAAAACAAGATGTGGAAGAATGGGTTTAGATGGGACTCTGGGAGTAGGAGTGTGTTGTACGCATGTGGGTTGAAATCGATTCACCGGCAGACACTTTGATTCGACCTGAATGCTTTGCAGTTCTCAGATGCATAGGAACGAATTTCTTAGACATGAATGCAGTCCTACAAAGCCCCCCGCCCAAGAGTTTAGTTTTGACTTTAAACACGAACAGGAAGCTGACTTCAGAAATAAATCAAAAAAACTCTTTAAATGGGGCTTTTTGTTAAAAGAGGAGAGAAACGTGCTATAAAAGTTTTGCAGACTGTTTTTTAAGAACTTGAGGCCAGTGAGAAAGGACGGCTGTGAAGGTGACGGATGAAAGACCGCACGCGAAAAACAAAATATATGCAAAGCGTATTTGAATACCACAACATTTTAAAATATACTAATATACGCAAAATGTAAAGCAAAACTATATGAAGTCATCGAGGCGATATCCACGGCCGGGACGCCGATAGACCAAAAATAGCCGAGTTAAAAATATCAACGTAAATTAGAACCAGCAGTGTTTGTAGAAGTTTATAATGAAATGCTGTACTTACAGAAGTTTCAGTATAAGGCTTCTCATAATTGGGAAATGATAGGCTTGTCCAGCAGGAACGCTCGGCACTGATACTGCCACTGAGACACACAGTGGGTTTGTCATCACTGTCTGCGCACACCGACGCTTTAAACGCAGTGTCTTGGAAAAACACGACGTGAGCCACGAAAGCTCATGCTCAGACTCTTTAATAGGTAAACGAATACATAAATAGACGTGAAGGTATTATTTCCCCAATACGAGCATCATTTCACTGCTCTGTTTGTTGGTTTATCGTCAGAGCTAATATTTCATATTTATCCATTATGACACGGCGACAACATGATAATTCAATATGACCTCAATCCAATTTCCTTTCCAAGAATAGTCAGGGGAAACGAAATGCATTCGACTGCAAAACTGAACAAAAGAGCAAACAACTGACACTTTAGTAAACGTTCATTTAAAGTGTATGTGGGAAAAGATACACAGGTCTTAGAAGGCAAGCCTGTGCATGTGGTGTTAAGCTCCCATTTCTTCAGCATCACTAATCAATTACTAGCGTGTTACACTGCTCACGGGTCCATGTGCTTCTCATTTCATGAGCACGGAGGTCCTGCAGGCTGAGCAGTGAGGGTTAATGGCGTTAATTAGTTAATACAACTTTGCCTTTGCACTGAAAAGCGATGTTAATGGAGTCGACTAGCCTGGAGAGAGTGGAGAGGCCTGTAGGTGGTAAAAATGAATGAGGTCACGGGTACACATTTTTGCGAGCATTTAAAAAAAAAAAAAATTTGTAAGTATTAAAACCTATTCACATTTACGCAAACAGGCTTCATCGGAGTTTAGTTTGACTACCAGGTTGAAGCAATGTCCAGAGACTAATTAGGGGTCTTTAACACACTATTATTTTTAAGTGTTGTACATCTGCTCGCTGACGTTTCGCCTCAACCTCAATCTTACGTATCTAATGCTGTGTGTATTTACTCTGCTTCACTGTGTATCAACACGTTAATTTCACACGGTCAGGACAAATACCTCATCATGTACCATTTACTTTACTGAGTCGGTGAAATTCCCAAATACAGATTCTATTGTTCTAGCAGAGGGTTTGAAATATTTTTTTTACTAATTGGAGCAACAACAACAACAAAAAAAAACATAGATGCATTAGAGCACGTCTCCGAGCGTGTGGATTCGCCAAATAAAGAGGGCCGATATGTGCAATCACCGAGACGCGTTCAGACGATTTCAATCAAGCTGAAGAAAAAGTGGGATATGGAGGACAAGTCTGAGAGCATGCATGCCACAGAAAACCACATGGTAAATAGAAGGGCTGTAAGAAAAATGAGCGAGCTCTTCAAAGGACTGGGAAGTAATTTGATATGGACACTGTTGGATAAGGAAGCTTTTTTAGCCCGATACAGCCAGATGACTTCAAAGTGGCATGTCTCGCCTGCAAGTCAGGAAGAAGATGCAGAAAGATGGATCGTCGGATCAGAAACAAACACGCAAACATCAACGATTAGAACTGACAAATAAATGACGCTGAAACTGCAACATTAAGCCTACGAACAAACCGAATGCTTTCGTGTGGCTCGGGTGGCCCGGGGGTGTTGATTTCCTTTCCCGACAATCAGCATTACTATGAAAGGCAAGAATGATTACGCTCTAAAACCATGGACATACCTCCTATGCTATAATAATGAAGCATATTCACACAGATTCTCTTTTTAATCGTTCTCATTATACACATCCTTGCACACCTGACTTCATTAACCTTAAACAAATCAGCCTAAAAGTTAACATCGATCTAATAATAAACACACAGCAAAAAAAAGGACTCACATCTCATTCAAAATGATAGGAACGTCAAAATAATGTCATACTGTTCACACGAGTGATAAACATTTCTTTTGTGGAAAGCACGCACTGTGGAGTGGTCTGTCGTCTTTCTCCACATGACAAAGGGAGGCATTGAGGTCTTTTGCGAAGAGCTTCTGAGAAAATAATCAAACACTTAACCATAGACCCGGACTCTGCCAAACACAACATTAAAACTGGGAAACAATAAATAGTCCCATAACACGAAAAGAAAAAAAAGAAGAAAAAAAAAAAAAACCTTTTGTTACATAGGAACCCAGTCAACAAACCATCATAGTGGCCACAAAGCCGGCCCAGCCCGTGCTCGCTCTGACGGGGCGCTATGTAATAAGCACGCGGAAGCACGAAACAGCGCCGGGAGAAGATCTACTAATAGGACATTGATGAAAATGTCTTTTAGAAGAAGCTTTAGAGTTAAGAGTGCAGCAGCTTAGGCAAATTCTTCCATAAACTAAATGCTCCCTAAGCCATATGGCACGATACCCATCTGCGAAATGAATCATAGAGACATCACATCAGAAAAGTGTGGCGTGTAAAAAGCAGAAAGACATGCATATGATTTACTCCATAATGTCTTCATTCACAAACGTTTTCATTCACAGGCTTTTTTTTTTCATCTGCTGACAAAACAATCTCAGCATAAATCATGATGTAAAAATAAATATTATTTTTGATTCCTCAGTGAAAAAAGAAAAAAAAACTGAGCAGGTTTCAATCTGAAAGACTTCAGGAGTCTTAAGTCAATTACCTCATCTCATATTTCTTTTCAAGGGACTATTTGGAAGAAGGAAAGGATACAGCTAAAGAAACATATACTGCATAAACAGGATAATTGAAAGCCCTACATGCGTTCTTTAAATGTACCTTGGTACGGCTTCAATTACCAGGCAGTTCTAGTGTGCGGAGGCTTCGGGGCAGTTTTTCGAGAGGAAAATATTTAATGTTCAGATAAGTGGACTTTGACTCCGGATGGCTGTTTTGACTCTACCATAATGAAGCGAGTCCAGGACTACAGAGGCTACATGCTTAACAAGGCTCTACCTGTTCTACCCAACACCGGCTACAGCCAAAGCCAGCGTGCTCTATTGATTTAACCTCGGCTGGAATGCAGGATTTTCTTTGACTAGGGCATTACTTTTAAATATTTATAATACGATACACACAAGGGCTATAAGGAAAAACAGAATGTAAAAATGCGAGGCACGAGCCGGGCCAGCGGAGGAGAGGAGAGGATCGGATGCGCTGGCAGCGACTCCCATCACTGCTTTCTCCTTCGAGCCGTGCATCCGAAATTCCCCACAAGGGAAATCTAGTGTTTTCAAATGGACCAGTGTAATGCTTTATTTCCTCTTTAAAATGTACATTTTGATATCTAAATAATAAGAGAGAAGCTGGGAATCCGACAGTGTGTCTGATTCTCTAGCAATACCGCTCGCTCTGTGCGGAAAATGTACGTTTTACAATGCTTTCATAAGAGATTTATATCTGAATATAATACAGACTTCAAATCTCTTCACATCATTGAAGACGAATAAACTTCCCTGAATAAACGCGAAGCATGAAATCTACATCCGTCCAGAAAAAGAACAAGCGAAGATGGGAAAGAGAAGTGCATGAAAGCCAAACGAGTAAATGAGACAACGTAATAGACAATCTGACTGCGTAACAACACACGCATCAGAGCCATGCCACACGCACAGACACACACCGTCTCAGTGCAAAACAAACCATTAGCACTAAATAACAATACAGCTCCCATCAACCTGCCATGGTAGTCTGACCACAACCATTAGCCTATACAAGCAAGACGCACACCTGTGAGAATCACATTACTGCTCGGAGAGAAACGTACAGGTATGACACACGCGGTGTGTCCGTTTCAGCAGTATCCCATTCCCGGCTTGTGTTTCAGCTGCTTTCAAGCCGCAATGCAATCACTATGGCTTGCTACAGAGCGAAACCTCAGAAGGATTTGATCAGTTTTTGGCTGGTCGTTGTACTGAAAAGTTTGACTTGCGGGCTTGAAATAATATAAATCATTAAACCACCCTCATATATAAACTGTTGAGTGAATACACAATATCAATTCAATTCTGTTTGATTTGTATAGCGCTTTTAAAAACGGACCTCATCCCAAAGCAGATTTACAGAAATATAGTAATTGCAGGATATAGATTTTATATGTATTTATTTATCCTTAATGAGCAAGCCAGAGCTGACAGTGGCAAAGAAAAACTCCATGCCTTTTATATACAGTGAAAAAAAACCCACATATACATACACACATATACAAATATATAATTTCAATACCAGAATCTGTGATAAAGCCAGTGTTCAAGCCCAGAGCAGAAAAACAGTGGCTCTGTCTGTGCTATTAAGTATTAACTCTACATCTGGCTCTGTTGTCAACAATGCTGTTTTTCTGATTTGAACGCATGTTGACTCATCCTGTGACGGCATTCAGGAGGGCGCTATAGTTACTGCAGCTCCTGTTTCATTGTCTGGTGTGTTTACTGTAAGCCCGAGCTACTCGTAAAAGTCGTTTCGGGATATCAGTGGATTCTTTGGGGAAGTGACAGCTCATCGTCAGTCTAATGCAAAATTTATCAGTCATACCCCCTCAGCGAGGTTGACTCTGTCAAACCTCCGTGGCTTTAAATATGTATTAGAGGTCCAAAGAAAAATCCTCCAAGTTGTTGTTTTCCCCAGCAAAATGAAGGGAAGTATTTGAGTTCACTCGAAGGAAGCAATTCTGAAGAAAACAATAGGGGGAAGAAAAACAAAAAAACGTGAGCTGCTTTTAACGACTTCACAGTTTAAGCTGTCGTTTTGCTGACAAAGACAACTGAACACATTCTTTTGACTCCCCCTACCGCTAAATATTAACGTTACCTATTAATAAACATGATTTCCTCAAATAAGATATGAAGACTGCTCCAAATTAGAAGAGGTGCAACCAGAAGGCAAACGTTCAGAATGTCTAGACACAGAGTGCGCAAAATTTCTGTTGTAGGATCATTTGGATTTTTCTTTAATATTTATGTGCTAGACTTCACAAAGCTAACTGGGAAATATTCCTATACCGACATTCAAAAACAACCTTTGTATGACAATTCATTCACAGCATTTTTAGACGAAAAGGTCCTAGAAATCAAAATTCTGAGTCTAATGATCTACTCGCGGAGCTTGTGTGTATGTCTGTCTAACAGCAGCTTTATTATTTTAAAGTCAGCTGATTAGTCATTAAGTCCCCAAACATATTTACTTTTTTTTTATTATTATTATTATTATTATTTAGCGCAGTTCAAAGTGAACAATGAAATTTTCTACACTTGTTTCACATTTTGCTATGAAAGCAAATTTGCGTATTCAGGATTTGTCCAGGATGTTTTAGTAGCAGAAGTATAAGCTTGAGCTTAATTTGAGTCATAAAAGCAAGGACACACAAGCATTTAGAGACTTGTTGGTTCATTATTAAAAACTATTAATAATAATAATAGTAATACCAAATACATTTATCAGGAACAGTATGTACATTTTATAATTCAATAATTCAATATATATATTTCAATAATTCATTTTATAATTCAAGAAAAAGATTTTTTTCCCCTTCTGTTTAGGATTTGTACTCTGAAACCTTATTAGTTTTTCCATAAATGATGATATCATGATATGCAGAAATAACCACCAGTCTGTCACAAATCGGTGCTGGGTTAAGCATGTTCAGAGATGAATGCCCTAAGATTCTATATTGAAAACAACAAATTTGTTAAAAGTGAATATACAGGACTGTTCAAAAGTCTTAGCCACATACTTTGCTGGTATTTTTCTTTGGATAAAAGCATCTACTAAGTGAATAAATGTAAATGTAAATACAAAGAAATGCTGTAGAGCAAAGATGCCTTCAAAATAATGAAATCAAATGTTTCTCCATTTTAAAAAAACATACTATAAAGAGCAGTTAACAGTAATAATTGAAACAAAGGCAATATTTGGTGAGGGATAAAAATTGGCTCAGGTAGAATTAGTGCAGTTTTATAAGGAAATGGGCTGCAAGTTTTATTGAGCATCTTCTGGAGACTTTGACTGTCGCACTTGTTTCTTATTTTTCCAGCAAAACCCAGCAGCTTTCATTACGTTTTTTTTTGCCTGAAAACTGGTCTTATCACTTAATATGCTGCTTTATTTACTGACATACAAACAATTAATTTTGTGCTGGAAAACTAATGTTTGGCAACCAAAAATGTTTTTGTACTGACTTGATAATGTAGAAGTCATTAAATGATTTTACTAAAAATAAATAGGGTGCCTAAGACATTTGCACAGTACTGAATGTCTGACACAGAGTTAGCCATAGCTTATGCTGTTAATGAGGTAAATTTCAGAAACCACAAAATTGGGTGCTGGTGTTGCAGTTAAGGTTTATTGTGGCAGCATGATTTTTACTACACATTTCACATTTCTATAGTCAAACAAAGCAACATTACAGTAGTCTAAATAATAGTTATTGTTTAAAACCCTGTCCCTGAAATGAACATTATAAATATACGTATGAATACATATGAGGTTGTTGTTTGTTCATACACACCTCTACACAAATGTCTAAAAGTTCTCAAAACGGAATAAATAAATAAATAAATAATCAGAGTGGTGTGTTTGTCACTGTGGATTTCCCAGCAGAAACACTGCAGTAAACAAATAATAGTGATGAGAGGCTCTATTCAGTCCCCAAATTACAGTCTGGTTAAGTGGAGACTGTGTGTGTGCCAACTCATTATTGCTGCTCACTTCCAAAGGGACTCGTCTCCATCCTGGTTTAGGAAAACATTCAAGGGGTCTTGGAAAGTAAAGAAGGCATTATGAGTGTAGAACCCTAGGGGACAGTGTAAGGAATTAAGCACATGCCCACAGGGTGCCAAAACTTTAAGCGAAGATGTGGGAGGGCAACCGCTGAGCACCGGACAACATGTTCATTAATGCATGTGAATTGCTTTTTAATTACTCTCATGGGCTGCCTAATTATTGTGATAATTATGATAAAGGATATGACCTTATTAATACTTCAGAATAAAAACTGGCAGTTATGATGCAATTTAAGAGTTTTACGTTACAAGTATCTATTTGATTTCATGCATGTGAAACATGAAGTTACAGGACATACAAGTCATCTTCAATCACATTCCTTCCATAGTGACAGCACTGGCTTATTCCTGCAAGGGTGCAGGCCGAATATTTCACAGTTCATAGGTGTATGTGTATATGTGTGTGGGGCATCGGTGGTTACAGTATGTCCCACTGAGGTGTAAGTGTGTGTGTGTGCGCGCTCAGGAAAGAGCCCAGCTCTGGCCTCATTTGACACACAGGCTTTCTAAACAGCCTTTGGGTGTAGTAACAGCTGGGCTCTACCCATAGCAACTAGTCACAGATATGCAAAAGCACAAACACTTTTGTACTTCATTTAACAGAAAAAAGCAACAACAAAACAAAAAAAAACACAAATACGGAGAGAAAATACACCAGGAACTAGAAAATACTTCAGGAACCTTGGCTTTCCACTTCAACACAGTAAAAGACGTATTAAGCTAAACTTTAAATCTCACTCTTAACCTTTATTAATAAGCACGTAAGTGTTCATTTTAGAAATGAGAAAATACCATATTTTTGGTGTATTATATTAATCATTGGAAAGCTTTTGCAGTCATTACTCGGGTCATTGTAAAGTGACGGATATAATAACAACTGATAAACAAGCATCTCTATGAAAACATACGTTATGTTTTTGTATATAATGTATAAAAATGTTAAAAAGGTAGAATCATTTTAACTAAAGGGATAAAGCAAAGAGGGCCATACTAACATTTCAGCACCTACTTCTACCGTATAGTTCAGTTACCACAGTGTTTATCTAAACGTCCTAGTAGCTTTTTTCAGCTAGGAGCATTTCAGATATGAACGAGCAACAGAACACAGAAAGAAATGCTAGACAACCTCAAGCCCACAAATATGCTGTTGTGGGTTTGGGCAGGGTGTACAAATACCATAGTATTAACACCATGCCACAAATAAATATAGCAAAATAAATATTTGTACCAAGTTTGCCTGCTGCACAATTGTACATAAGCTTTAAAAAAAAGGATCATTTCAGGTATTTTGGTCTAGCTGTATTGTCGTAACATCAGGTTTGAGAAAATACCGCAAAACTGCTGATGTGCAGAGACGTGTCCATCAGTGTTAGACCTGAAGCCACAAAAATGTCATTTCACTATTTTATACAACTGGCACAGCACTGATGAGCTACTGAGCTTATATTAAGCTTTCTCAGAGAGGCACTTAGACTGGGGAAGAGGTAATGATACGCTGCCGGTCTTTATTGGCTAAAGGACAAATGACCACTGGAACAAATTCCCTTTTTTCCCCTCCAAAATCTGGTAAAAATATTTTTAAAAAATTGTCTACATTTAGACAAGGTACAATATTAGGTAAAAATAAATAAATAAATAAATTGATCTTAAAAATGATTATTCTGGTTTAGTTATAGTCACTTTGATAACATTTTATAAAGTTTCATAAATGTATGGTCTTCTTTAATAAATAATACCCTTTACATTCACTTTTCACAATGCTTAAGTAAGGAATAAAAAACACAATGGGCCATGCTATTATAGGAAAATAATCAAAGACACAGTGATTACCACCCCTAAGTTGATTATTTTTGAATAACTGCACACCATGAGGTGTTCTATTCTTAATATCCCACAACATTTTGCAATTGCTAACAAATGTTTATTTATTTACACGTATAATGACACATTGGACTTTTCATGCCTTTAAATGTTGTTACATTTAAAGCTTTGGGCATCATTGAAACAGTTACTTCCTGTGATCACTTACATTAGCACAGCTATATACGGTCGTCCCCTGACCAGCCTGTTTTTTGTCTCTCTTGGTGTCAAAAAAAATATATATATATATATATATATATTATATATATATATATATATATACATGCAGCTTGTCATTTTACCAAGAAATCCCAAAACCCTTCATCCCGTTAAAGCTAAAGTTACAGTTTTACCTCTGACTGCTACAAAGCACTGACACTGGAGACTCCTTCCACAATTGCACATAAATCGCCACATAAAAGTCGCTGTCTAAGCTGTTTCTATAGAAACAATAATATATTAGAATGAATGCACTAACAGAAACCTGACTTGCTTTGCTGTCTGGACCGATTGTCTGAGCTGCTGTTATAGCAAATGAATCAACACTTCCTGAATACTTAGAATTGAGAACTCACCCAGTTTAGAACGGGACAAAAATCAGCAATAAGTCAAACTTCTGAAGCCAATCGCTTTCAATGGCACATGAGCATCTTATATTGAAGCCACAATTCACTAATCTGACATTACATAAAGCTAACAAAGTCATCAATCATACAGGCCCCTGCGTACTTTATAGGTGTACAATAAATGTATTTAAACAGTGCGAGTAATTCAGGGAAAAGATGTAGGCGAGTCGAGTCCACAAACAAAGGAAAAGCTGAACGTTGGCCATATTCAACTGTCTGTGTTATGCTTAGCACCTTATGCGTGTAGTATGGATTTTTCCGGTCCAAAGAAAGCACTTTTTAGTGCAGATCAGAGTATTAAATGTCAGGATGATTAGGAGTGGAAGGAGGGGAAAGCTTTTTAATCTTTTTTTTTTTTGAACAAATGGGAGAGTCGGACGTGAGCGGCCTCGCGGTTTGAACGCATGCATGGAAACAGATAGAGAGACGAAACGGCAGAGTTATTTCATAGGTGAGTGACAAAAGTGATCACTGGCCCCCTTCCTAAGAAAACACAACTCGACACTGGGCTCCTTTAGCTTTGACTGTCAAATGATCAACACGCAACAGCACTTAACTGAGAATTAAGGGCGCTGCTTTTCCTACTCTGACTAGATCATTACACTTGAATGCAAGCAAGTCTGAATTCCCAGAATAATCCAGGCAAATGTGTAACATAAGATTTGCAGCCATGCTGTACATGTACATTTTATCTTTCAGTGTCTTTCTCTAGAAATGACTGAGTGCAGTCAATCCAGTGATTGTCCTAATGGATGCCCAGGATGGACAGCATTGCCCTTTTCATCAGCTACACAATGCTGAAATGCTGATATGATCATGAAAAGAGAAACGGTGAGGAAAATCAGTTAGATCACTGGGACAGAAGCCTCGGTTTTCTTTTAAGGGCCATGTTTCAGTTCCATTTCTTCTCACATGAACCACAGCACTTCCTGCCATTTATAAGTACAAGTGATCTCAATTAAGGACCTCCATGAAGGCAGGAGGCGGCAGACAGTCATGGCAACGAGAGCCAGAGGAAACCGTCTTTACATTTTCCTCCCTCAGCGCTCCAGACGCTGTCGAGAGAAAAAAAAAAAAAAACACACACATGCTTCGAAAACGTGCCTGTTTTACAGTACGCAGACATAAATGTCAGAATCACGCAGTTTACTAGCGTCACTCTGACTGACTGGCGTTCAGAAAGACGCGCCAGTGCAGAGTTATTAGTGCGCGGTGGAACAAAAACATGATGAATTCAGGAAAGAGAGGGATAGCTGTGCCAGAGGAATACCATTGTAATACAATGTCAAGGAAACTGTTTGAGACACAATAATTATATTTGCTGTATTAAATCAACTTTAATTGTCTTGCGAAATTGCGGATTGCAAAATGAGATCTCAAGAACTGAGAGCTTATATGGGGGGGGGTTAAAAAATAGGTTTGAGCAGTATGTGGTGTGATTTCACGAGCACATGCTGTGGACAAGCTATCGGGCAGTAATGCATAAGGTGTTAGAAGTGAATGCTTACTAAAATTATCACTTTTATTTGTCATGAATAATTTTTAACCATAAGCTTTGAGTCTTATATAGAGGAATCTGGTTTACAAGCCTAATGATATACAATTTACATGCATCACTAGCTGCAACTAACTGACAAAGATCTTGGTTACAAGAAAAATAGATGATTTTCTCTCTTTTTTTTTTTTATAAATGTTGAAACATAGAAAATAAACGAACATTGACTGGCGTTCTTATTAGAACAAGCCTCAGCACTAACTACACAAGCAAATCGGGGTGTATTTTCCTAAAAGGAAAGAAAATACATTGTGGGAAAATGATTTAAATGAGATTTTCTGCTTCAAGCATATTGTTTCTGTTTATCTGCCATTTCCGAGAACAATAAAGGTCTCCCCAGGTGAGGCTCACTGGCAACATGGCATGGATAAATTTCACTGTGGCTTCACCAACCACAATCGCTCTGTTGGGGGAGAAGAAGAAAAAGAAAAAGAAAAAAAAAGGTCTGGGTTGCAGCAGAAATTCAGTTTTTGAGTCTCTTATATAATTGGTATAATTGAAGACTGGCCTCATATGACTTCAAGTTCAACTTGAATTCCTGCACACAGACTTAATGGAGCAACTCATCGACTCCCATTCGCTAAAGTGATATATAAATCAGTTAACATGAAGTGATATTTGCAAAACATCAATATTTCAATATGATGAACAGCAAGTCAAGGCCTACTCGTATTCCCTTCACTGAATCTGAGCTTTGTATGCATATTCTTTATTACAGTAGTGATGAACATAACGTCTGAGGCTAATTGGCTGCTCGATGGTGCAGAAAGTTGGACGCATCTGAGACACTGAGGTTTGGTGAACAGTGTGAGGATTTCTCACATCTGACATACCCTCACATCCGAAATGACTGGTTGCATTTGAACTCCCGATCATCGCGATGACGAGTGAGAGTAGAATACACTTCAGAAAGAGCGCATGAAAGGATGCGTAATGCGTGTGCGCGTGTTTGAAAAGAGGAAGCCGCTGATATGTTTATGTCGCGCCGAGCAGGCCAGGTCCGTTGTGATATTTAGGGACTGTAAAATGAGAAGTTCCTCAGCAGCAGGGTGAACCGTGAGTGTGAAACTGGTAGATGGGTAAAAGTCTGATCTACTCACATCATGCTCTGCAGCTCTGGGATGAAGCTTATGGGTTTTCCGGATCCTCTCGCTGCCAGTGAGGTGCTACTGGCTGCCATGGGGCTCGCAGCACTGTTGCTCATCTGTTACACACACACACACACATACAAAATGCAGGGCTCATTTGACCGTATGTGCCATCAAAGCCTGAGGCAATTATAAACCCACTTCACAAAGAAAACGTTTCCTGATGATCAGAAAGGAGAGGGAAAAACACACCACATGAGATGGAACCTGAACCATTACAAAAGACACTTTTAAAATTTTTATAATGGAAAGAACGCCAAAGTGTCACAGTGAGAACAGATCAGCAGAGCTAATTCGAAATATATATTACTCATTTAAAGCCATTCATATGTAATTAGAGTGTTCTGGTACTCATCGAAGGAGCTAATTACACAAACGTTTATAACTATGAAATTGGGCCCCTTTTTCTGCAAATTAAGCACTGAGTCAGGGATCGCGAAATGTTTGTGCTGCTGTCTCTTATAAAACATATTTTTAAAACTAATAAGACAGTGCAAAGTCCTGAACGTCTGGTTCTGCTTAATGACGTGCCAATAAGATTTTCCAGCATTAATGCGTATTAAAATGACCAAAAATCAAGTACCCACAGATACCAAAATGACTAATTCAATGTCAGCACTTCTGTTGTGATTGCTGGACTGTAGGAGGGACTGGTCGATAAGGGGGAAAAATAAATTATTTCACAAAAATACTAAAAAAAAAAAACCTTACAATATTTATTGTTAATCTTTTGTTGAGGTTTACATTGGATCAGACTAGCAATCTAAGGCCACAATATGAAAATAGCAGCAATAACAATAAAAAAACTAACTTTCTGAAACAAGAAATAGGAGAGAATTAATGTAACATATCGTTGGATTTACTCAACGCTGAAGAAGTAGCCGAGAATGCCATAAGAAAGTTGTGAATTTATCAGAAACAGTATCGTACTGTTATATTAGCCACGTTGGCATAAAAATTAATGATGTGTCCCACGTGAGTCCCAAAATCAGTTTCCAAACTTACATAAGACTAAAGTAGCAAAATGACTGCATTAGGTTAATTAATTACAGATCAAATTACTAAGAGTCTTAGATCAGTCACTGGTGCAGCTCTAGGTTTAATGCCATGTAAAGGCTCATCTACATTGCACATCTCTAATAAATGATTTACCATTCAGTCTGTACTCATGAAAAAGATCATTACTGAATAATTAAAAAACAAAAAAGAAATTAAGGAAGCGTGAACATATCATGTGCTGCACAGAAAATAACATTCATCACAGCTATCCACACATTCTGCAGTTAGGCTTCGTCAAATATCACCCCCTGCTTAATAAAACAAATTAACAGGATGCTGATATTTACCTGGAAATGGACCTTGTAAAATTTAAATTTTCTATTGTTAAGTGTGGAAAATATTTACATTTACATTGGGAAGCACGGCCAGGTGAGTTTTGACGGCCCACCAGATTTATTTGAACAAAATCACCTGATGCACAGCTGCTGGCTTGACTGAATTCAAAACCACAGCCTTCCTTTTGCCAGCCAAGTCATCAGACTAGCAAATCACACAGGTGGATTGCCTTTTTTTTCCCCTGAACAGATCAGAACAAAGCCTGAGGACAAAAAAAATTGCTTGCTCTATTGTTAAGATAAATTCTCTGTCTAAATAAATGCTGTCCACCCCCTCCGTACATCAAAGCAGGAAACGCACAATAAGGCCGAACATAAAACTGCTAGTTTACGCACAGGGAAAGCGAAGCGTTTCAAGGTGTCCTCAGAGCAGAAGCACAGACAGCACTAACTTCCCCAATAAATACATCCGAGCACAAAATCTCAAATCCTTCTGTTTTCGCCCCCTCTGTTGGATGAAAGCTGGAGCCTTTTTCTTTGACTTGTGAAGGCAGATGGTCACCATACTCAGCAAAATGAATTCAGATGTGGCAAATGAATCGAGATTACTTCAACATGCAAAGGTCTGAAAGAGTGCCTCGCCTCGAACGAGAACAGGGGAGCCGAGGCTATTTATTGCATTTCCCTCTCTATAATTAACTAGACCTTTATATAGCTGCGCTTCCAAATTTCTTTTTCAACAGACGCCTAGTTAATTTACTGATTTCATCCTGGGCACGCAATCTACCGTTTAGAAGTTAAGGCAGTGTTTAGTATGACGGAGCAAAAAGCAAGCATGTTGTATAAACTCATCTAAATAAGAAAGAGCTGAATAGGAAGAGAAAAATGGCAATGCTGGTATCTAGACCAATATCATATCATCTGAGTACGTACATTATTTTCCACATTACATCAATTTCATTAAGCATTTCTAACATCCATTAACAAGCTCCATTCTCATGCTCTGATATTAAGAAAAACCCTTAGAGTTTATGGGGAACAAAACTGTTAAAAGTCAGACTGACAGACTTACTGTTTTAACAATCAATAAAATCTGTCAAAAAAAAATTAACAAAAATATCAAGTTCAAAATAAATACAATTCAATAAAAAAAACGGTTACACTACGATCATCTCAATTTAGCCATGCCAAAATTTACAGTCCCGACATCATAAAATATTAGGGGGTGGAATAAGAAATTTGGGAACTGCTGAATCGGGAGAAGTCATTTAAGACCGTGTCGTTCTGGAGCATATAATGAAGAAGCAAAAAAAAAAAAAAAAAAAAGAAGTGATTTAATGCTGTTCAAAGTTTTATTTCGCGCCCACATCCTCGACCCAGCACCCCACACATCCCTGTGCCACGGCCTCCACCTCGCAGTGTTTGCATAAGAAAGTGAAATCATGCAAAATCTATTTCCCTCCATCCGAAAGTGCGGAGCAAAGACTCTTGGAGGTCTATTCAAATGAGAATGCGGTGGGATAAGGCTCTGGTTAAACGAGCGAGCGTAGTAAAATCGCACTCAGTCTGAGCTTCCCCCCTCCCTTCCACAGTGAAGTGTGGCGCCTCATCTGCTGCCTGCCTGCCTGCCTGCCTGCCACACACACACACACACACACACACACACACAGAGTTTTAACAAACAATAGGCATGTGGAAAAGTAAGCTATCAGCCACCACTCAACTACAGCTTTTATATCCACAATTATCTCAAAACCACACAACCCACCCGCCTTAACAGGCATTAACTTAGCTCCAGAATCTCTTACTGAACAGCAGAGCTGAGGATTTCTCAGGGGCTTCAAACAAACACCAGACTGTCATGGAATTTTTTTTTTCTTCCTTCTCCGTCTTTTGTTGTTGTTGTTGTTGTTCTGTCTAGCCTGCAGATGGAACTAGTGTGAAACAATCACAAATGTATAACGAGAAAGTTAAAAGGCAGTTTGCTTCTTATTCTTCTCCAGTAATTCACTTTGTTCCTGATGCCAAGTACTAAAAGTTCAAAGCATACTGTAAGCTCAGCTAGCCTCTAAAGTGTCAAGGGCTCAAAACACCAGGCTGCGTGGGAACGTGCACGCTTCAAAACAGCTACACGAGCGAAACAGGCGTGTATCGAACACTGTAAATAAGCCTTGGGCATCGTTACGATTAGGGGCTTCACGTGCACACAGACATGCACGAGGTCTAAAACAGTCGCGTTAGTAATGTATGAGGAGTTCACAGCGAACAACCCAAATGATTCCGCACACTTCACAACGTCTATCCATTACCTCTCTGCGTGTATTAGACAGTAGTCCCGTCGGCGTTCACGCTCGCGCGCTTCTTATCGCACAGCTATTCAACTTTCCGGGTGAGTAGTTTGAGCGTCACGCCGGCTTGTTCGCGGTGATCTATGGGTATTGGAGTGTGAGGTGGCACGTGCGGCAATAGCGCGGTAGAGAGGCGGCGGTGCTGCTGTAGTTCTCCACTGTGTGGAGTCGCACAGGAAAAGACGAAATCAAAAAGCAGATTCAACAGCGCCACCCACAGGTCAGACCGTTAGTCCTCAAACTACTGGACACGCTTAACAGGGACAGTGAATAAATGTAGCTAATAACTGAAAAAAGAGCATGTAATAGAGGTGATTTTTTGTTTTTTAAAATGTGTTCTTTAGCTATCAAACAATTCATCATGATATAGCTAGAAAATAAAACAATATGGAACACAAGTTATAGGCGTATGTGTAATAATAATAATAATCATAATAATAATCATCATAATAATAACGAAAATCAACGCCAATACTACTGCTACTACTACTGCTACTACTACTACTACTAATAATAATAATAATAATAATAATAATAATAAGATAAAAATAATAATTAAGATGATGATGATGATGAAAAACACTAATACTACTACTAATAATAATAATAATAATAATTATTATTATTATTATTATTATATTAATAATAATTAAGATGATGATGAAAAACAGCAATACTACTACTACTACTACTAATAATAATAATAATAATAATAATAATAATAATAATAATAATAATAATAATGATGATGATGATGAAAAACAGCAATACTACTACTACTTCTACTACTAATAATAATAATAATATAATAATGATGATGATGATGATGATGAAAAACACCACCAATACTACTACTACTACTACTAGTAGTAGTAGTAGTAATAATAATAATAATAATAATAATAATAATAATAATAATAATAATAATAATAATAATTTCTGTTAATATTATTATTAATACTACTAACTACGCTATATTTTAAAGTGTTCTCTGTAACTATAAACCTGATTTAGCATTAGGAACAGTGGTCATTTTATGGTCAGAATGGTTATAATGTAGGCTACAAGCAACCGTTTGTATACTACTCAAATTTGTGTAAAAATGTTATAAAGTGTTACAAAGCCTACACTAATATTCTATCTTTTGTTGTTGTTTATTTCATTCCTAAGTGTTTGGCTCATTTCCTGTTTACATCGATTAATACAAATAGCGGAGAGCCTACAGTGTTAAAACGATCAGGGATTCATTAAGAGCTGCAGTATTGAATTCACTAGAAGAGCACTGAACTGATTATTACAGTGTTATTAGTGTTCATCTGTGCCAGCTCTGTAAGAGTCAATGCAGCAGTGTACAAATAAAGTGAGTGGGAATGTTAAGTCAGCACTGTTCGATCCTCACACTGGGGTTATGTTGTGTTTTACTGCAGGTCTAGGTTTTGATGAGTTACGGTCTGTAGTGTAAGTTTTGATCTGAACACAAACTGTACCATCTACAATATCAGTCTTTGTGCAGCAGTGAGTTAAAGTGAGTCATTAATTTGGTTTGTTTGGATTGAGGGGAAATGTCCGGTCCTGTACACCACGTGCTCGAGACTCATCAGCATAATAATCATCCCGCGTGCGCACATATATAAACCACAAAACCTGAGCTCGCCAAAACGGCCTGCCTCCAAAGACAAACCGCACAACGAGACCAAAACCCTGTGGCTTTTCCTATCTCCTCCATCTCAACCACAACTTTCGGATTTTTTTCCCCTTCTTCTTCTTCTTCTTTTTTTTTTTAACTAACTGAGACCGTGCCAGATTGTGGGGGAAAAAGCTGAATATTTTACGGCATCTTTGAACTCGAAGCTGTTCAGCAGAACTATTGGAGATTTCCTCGTTTTTGACGTGCCATCTGTTTAACCATTCGGGTTTCTAACAGGACTGACCTTAGTCTTCTTTCCTGCTGTCGAGTCGGGATGCGCGGAGACTCGCTTTTCTCTCGGACCTTCGCGTTGTCTCTGTAAACGTCAAACCGCGGACAAGCGCGCGAGCTCGTAAAGAACACAACGATGTCTCTGACTCTTTGACTCTTTTCCGCTGAAAAAAATACACCAACACAGCGGAGCGCGCGCGCGGCTTTGAGGCTGATTCTCACGTGGAGCGCGCGATTTCGGTTTCACCTCCGAAGGCGCGCGCGCACTTGCTTCCGAGCGACCCGCGCGTGCGAATCAGACAGGACGCGGCATTTCCACTATGACATACTAGAAGAACCGTTAACGCGTGTCCAGAGCGCGAGCGCCGAGGGGCTCGGAAGAGACTAAAAAAAAAAACAGACTGGCAGTTTGATCTGAAGCCGCCTCACGGTTTGATTTGTGTGTGTGCGTGCGTGTGTGTCTCTCTGTGTAATGCGCATTCCGATAGATCCGAGCAGCAGCAGGAGGTTCAGCCCGCCGTCCAACGGAGTACAGGCTCTGCCCGGGAAAGCGGCGGATGCGAGCGCGGCGGGAGCGACGCAGCACGAGGCGAACACGGCGGCGGCGGTGCCGAGACTGCGCGCGCACGACAACCGCACCATGGTGGAGATCATCGCCGACCACCCCGCCGAGCTCGTGCGCACCGACAGCCCCAACTTCCTCTGCTCCGTGCTGCCTTCTCACTGGAGGTGTAACAAAACCCTGCCGGTCGCTTTCAAGGTGAGTCCCGAGTCTGGATCTCAACTAGCCAACTGAAGTCTATCCTTCATAATGTTCAAATCAACTGTGTTTTACTTTTATTCCGATATCAACACGTGGTGCACATTTAGTGCCCCGACTAACAGAAAACGTGTAGAAAACCTGACGCCTTCCTTCCCAAGTGCTTTTCAGTAATGGTAGAAATGCTAGATGGAAAGTGAAGTAACAATCGCACTACTGTTGTACCTTTTCTACACATGAACTGAACCCATTCTAGCGTTCAATAACCCCGGTAAAAAATAGATCAGTGGTAAACTTATCCCCTGATCCCCTTCAGAGCGTCCCTACATCCATCTTGAGGTTATTTTAAACCAAATGTAAAACCAGTAGCCTTCATGCCTTCTGCAGCTGGAGCTGTAAACCAAATGCAAATTAAAACTGTTAGCAACATTTTCTTTATATTATTTTTGTTTAAATTGGGTATATATATATAAAAAAAATAATAATAAATAAATAACACGTGGGTCTGATTTGCCTGAATCTGTGCTGGATAATTCACTACTAAACTCTGAGTGTATTTGGTTAGCTTTCTCTCTGTGTGAGCCAGTGCTGTTATAGTTTTCTGGGTTTTAACCAGCCCATTGTTCCTGTGGGATTTGTGATTTGAATCGGGAAAATGAACTCAAACAAGCTGCACAGTTTATAGAGGATGGATTTTTAGATCCCTATAGTCTGGATTAAACCTTGTATTTTCTGTTCATTTCATCTTATGTTGCAATATATGTTTTTTACACTTTCAGACCACATGAGGATTTGTGTGTGTGTGTGTGTGTGTGTGTGTGTGTGTGTGTGTGTGTGTGTGTGTGTGTGTGTGTGTGAAATGTGGTTTCACTGTATGTGGTCTATCCAATATTTAAGTATACTGTATTCCAGTATAAAACTATACAAGATTTGTTTGACATATTTGGCTTGACAACATGCCTGCATATTTATAATTTTATTGTATTACTAGTACAGTTGTGCTGAGCTTTCATTTTCATTTTTCATTCTGATTTGCAAACTTGAATGAAATGTTTTAGATGATCATATCCAGATGATAGACCTTTGCAGCATATAATAATAATAATTATTATTATTATTAATAATAATAATAATTCTTGGGGAAAAATTAAGCGTAGTCAATATTCTAGTTTTCAGTCCGTATATAATTTCTCGAACTTTCGTTAAGCATGTGTGGTTGCACATTACCTGATGATAATCACAAACTCAAAATATAAATAAAACAATTTTTTAAAAAAAGGGAATGGGTGGAATGACAGTGTTCTCCGTCATGGTCCAGGTTGTTGCACTGGGGGATGTTCCTGATGGAACAGTGGTAACAGTTATGGCAGGAAACGATGAGAACTACTCAGCAGAGCTGCGGAATGCTTCCGCCGTCATGAAGAATCAAGTGGCACGCTTTAACGACCTGAGGTTCGTCGGGAGGAGTGGGCGAGGTCAGTGTCTTTCTTGGATTTTCAGTAATCATTCATAACCGTAAGAAATAATTTTTTCTGTGTGTGTGAATCACTTGATGCAGGCAAACCACATGTAGCAGCTTCTGTTTACAAGGCAAGAAACAGAGCGTAGTAGTGAAACCTCTGCATGTGGTAGATTATCCATTGAGATACTAAACCGCACTTTTACCATGGATGCCCAGTACAGTTTAACAAACAGCTCACAATTCATGAATACGTACCACACAAATGCTCACGTCCGTGATTGATTACTAGAGTCTTCTGAAGTCGTGTCAGTTGAAAGCACACGTAAACATACTACTGAGAGATCGCTACATTATATGTCACGGAATGTAATTCGAGTACTTCCTTGCTAAAGGACAAAAAAGCAGTGGGCGTGTTTAAACATTTCTGCCTGTCGATCTTGTGATTTTTCATGACAGTTATTTATAATTATATTTTACAGACATATGTATTTATTTACTTTGCACTGAGCTAATGGAATTTACAAACAGACAGTTGTTATATACGAATGCAGGCCTAAAGGGCACTCAGGCTGGGCATGTGTAGATGAATGCTGCTTTTGATATGGGCGTAATTACTGCTAAAAAAAAAAATAAAGGAAAAAAAAGGCCTTGTGATCATTTGGAAAGACCCTTGTTGAGAAAGCAGGCCTTTGAAGAAGACAGTACAGGCAGCTGGATCAGAAGAGCAAGCAGTCTGATGCTGGAGGCAGGCGAGCCTCCCTGAGTGTCGTCTAGACTTGTCTTCTTAATCTTTACAGTCCCTTAGAGTTAAGCGCTCAGATGTTCAGTTAAGGAGTCCTAAAAGGGCCTCATTTCAAAGCCTTACAGACTGAAATATGTTTATAAAAGTTCAATTAAAGGTGCCACAAAGCCTAAACTGTAAGGTAATAAGACAGTATAATTATTTGCCCATAAATATTGTCTCTCGAAGCAGGACAGACCTGTCAGTCATTTTGTTTTTAAATGGGCACATTGAAGTGAAGAGTGTTTGCTAAGACTGCACTGACAGAAGTCTGATTTCCTTCCAATCGCTGGCCTAAGTGCTTAATTTTATTCTTAATATAACACACATCTAGACACACTCCTTAGCATATGTGTGCATATGCGAAACAGAGAGAGCGTGTTATCTCCTTGCAGCTGTCACAGAGAAGAGGGCTCTGGCCCGCACTGAAACCTACACCTCACCAGGCTTGGGTTTCTCCTATCACTGATATGAGATCTGCAGGCGGAAGTCACAGGGGAAGGTAGCAATGCGTAAGGAAATTAAATAAGGGAAACAATCCTGCATGCAACAGATGAGAATTAGATATGAGCGACCAAAATCAACAAGGCTGAAAACAAAAACGTCTTCCACCTTTCATAAGCTGTGGTCTAGCTTGAGCCAACAGTTCATGAGATGATTTAAGTATTTACAGATTGCTAGTAAATCAATCAGTGCTCATAATTAGCAAACAGGGTTGTGAAGGTTTTGCTGTTTTTATGTTAATACTGTCAGAACATGAAAGTCTGAGTTCACTATTGTGAACTCAGAAACCTGAGCATCAGGAGAGGGTGGTATTGGGGGTATTTTTAGTTGGTGGTGTGGAGTTGTTGGATGCAGGGGAGAGGCGGGCGTTGGTCTGGTGGCTGGGCACAGCGCTAGCCTGCGGTGTGGCTTCGGGATCTGGTTACTGGGAAGGGCTGGGTTGGGTTTGATTGTTGGACACAAACTTGCATTTTGGGGGCTTAAGGACAGATTCCTGAGGGAGAAAGAAAGAGAACGAATATAGCACCAGTACACACGGCAAGAGACATGATTTACAGTAATAGCCTCAGTGAAGTAGTCAAGGTCAGAGCTCATATACAATGCATGGGAAGTGCCTCTGGAATGGTATTTTTATTTTTTATGATCATAGGCTCCACATGTTTTGACAAGGCAACAATGAGAGGTTGATATATATTTTATACACATGGTTCATTGTAAGCTTGTGTTTACGAAAAAAAAAATTCCTTGGTTTCATAAAATAGATTTGCAGATTGAGAGAAATTAACAAAACACACACACACACACACACACACACACACTCACACACACACTCACACACACACACACACACACACACACACACACACACACACACACACAAGCCCAATCAACAAAGCTTTGAGCCATCCACGCATCTTGATACACATGCAAAGCCAAGCGGAGCTGGCCACTTCACTGAGTCACTCGTTTTCCGCCCACCTCTTCCTGTCTCAGCAGCAGATTGCAGCTCAGAGAATGTGTCATGCCTGACTTCACAGCATACTTTGCAGATTACTCTTGTTGCTGAGTTTGTTACTTTTGAAGCCACTTCAAGCTTCCTGTGTTGTGCTCACAGAGTGACATCTATTAATATTTCTGTTACGTGACAACATCCACACAGCTCACAGTAATCAGATGTAAAAGACCATTTATTTTTTTTCTGTCCAGATCTTAAAGAGATATGGTTTGTAATTGCATGAGAATTGTAACTTAAGATGCAGAAAAGTAAAGGTTCAGTGGATGGCTGAAGTCCTCTTAAACACTCTTCATTAAATGAAAGGTCATGTGAGGATAGAAGAGGCACCATGGGGCTGTCTTTGGGTTTGCCTTTACATTAAATGCCTTCAGCACATTTTTATAGCGTAATGGAGAATGACTCAGTGCTGGGTAGAAGGTTAATTCGATTGCGTGCTGACACAGCTGAATTAAAATGGCCATTTTGCTCTGTTGTTTTTTTTTTTCATTTGACATTGCTGTCTATTGTTTCCTCAGTGTTTCAAACGTTATGTCCTCCCATGGCAGTTAAAATCCCACAATCACCGTCATCACCAGCAGCAAAGAAAATGCAAATGCACAGCGTACAGTGAATGTGGCACATTGTGCTGGGTACTAACGGGCTATGAACCTTTTTGTGTCTTGCAGGGAAGAGCTTCACTCTGACAATCACAGTATTCACCAACCCTCCTCAAGTGGCCACTTACCACCGAGCCATAAAGGTCACAGTGGACGGACCACGAGAACCAAGGAGTGAGTAACCCCTAAATATCAACCGTCATGTGATAACGATTAAAAACGCACAAAGAGGTGCATGCATGCGTGTAAAACCACTGGGAGAGATGAATGGTGCGGTTCGACCACGTGTCGCCCCAGCTGGCATTTTGCCCCTTTTCTCAGCCCAGAGGTGGGAAGTAGGGCCAGAGTCTGTGGGCTGGCGGGAGAAAGATGATGGATGAATGGATGCATGGATCGTGTTAGGGCACTGTTTTAAAAAATGGATCCAGCATGCCTGAAAGCACAAAGGCAGCCTTTGAGGAGCAACAGGCATGCTAAGTGAGAGGCAAACACAAACACGTGCTGTGGAGCCGTTCGCCTTACGCAAATGTTTACTGTATCTGCCTCTTGTCTGCTTCCTTCAATGTGTAGTGCCAGCCGCTCAACCTTTAACCTGAAGCCCACTCTTTAGCATGCACGCGCACGCGCACACACACACACATACACTAGACTTGTCTGGAAGCTATGTGAAAGTAAGATTTGGCTGCTAATTCAAAGGGATTGAAAAACTAAAACTAAAGTCAGACTTGCTGTTCTGTCTAGAACAATATAGAAGTCATTTAAAGTTTATTTCTTAGTTTTGCCTACACGGGTCACTTCACACAGTTTGAGCCGCGTGTAATTACTGTCTCGAACGAGGAACATTGTCTGGCAAAAACGCTTCAGTTACTGTCCAGCTTTGAAAATGGAACTTTCATCAGAGTTAATGTCTCAACTTGCACAAAGCAAAGAGGGTTTCATGTGCTTCATGCTGTAGCACAGAACACGAGTGTTCTTTTTACCTGGAGAGGAAAGGGGGGGGGGGCAAGGCTGCTAAATTTCAATTTTCACACGAGGGCCCCTGAAGCTGTAAATACACACAAGCTGTCATGAATGACTTTCATGTGGCACAGAAAAGAACAAGAGCCTCGCATGGTTGAGAGAGTGTTTAGGTTATAGTCTGTTGCAGATTGACATTATGGTCAAAAGTCTGCAAAACACAACTTTTTTGTGGCGAGGCTGATCATATAATCAGGCTTGGATTGCTGTGCCTGTTAATCCAAAGCGACAGACTGTAAATATCTCCTGTCATCATTTTTGCATCATTTATTTTATATGACTGTAGTTTTACGAAGCGACACGGCCGTTACAATAATTTGACTAACATTCCTGTTTACAAATCAAGAAGGGCCTTAGCAACTGACATCATGGGCTTTTTGGTAAACGATTGTGTTAGATTGTGTGCACTTCCTTTTTTTCTCTCGCTGCAGATAATCCATTTGCATTCATTTAAAAGCGCAACACTTCTCTTTAAGTCTGTTTCAATACTGTCCTCTTCCCTAACCATCTGCTTGTCTGCTGTCACAAACGTTCAGTACTTCTGCCATCACCCGTTAGGCAGTACACTATGTGCTGTACACCCATAATCGTGTGTTTGTCTTTAAAAAGGAGAAATAGCAATATGTGAGCCAAGCAGCCTGGCACACAGCTGTTCCTACCACAGTTTTATTCTTACATGCAGAGATATATTTTTGACAGTTAATTATTTTTGGCTACAAACTCAGAACTATCACTTCACAAACAGTGTGTATTTTTTTTCTTCTTCTCCTGTTCCTCTCGATTAACACATCTGGCAGCAGATGTTTGAAGCCACTTCATATCCGTGTGGGCTCATTATTCATCACTGGATTAAAAATACCCCGTGGCATCACTGATTTGACAGACTTTAATCTCACACTCCCCTGATTCAACTCCATTTTGTTGTAGTTTAGTTCTCAAGGCAAACAGAAGTTGACGTCTGCCAGACATGGCCTCTGTTGATGTAAACAGTAGGGGTTTAGTGAAGCATGAATTTGTATGTGTGTGTGTGTGTGTGTGTGTGTGTGTGTGTGTAAACGTGAATGACTGTATATTGAGTGGTTATAGTGATAGATTGAAGGTTTAAATAGGTTCATCTAGATAAACAAGTATTTATTTATTTTTTGTAAATAGTTTACGTTTATAGACATAGAGTAGCATTGCTGCCTCATAGCTCCAGTCTTTTTGGTTCAATCTTGTCTGTACATGTTTATGTGCATGTGTTCACATGTGATTCCTCAGGGTTTTCTGGTTTCCTCCCACCGCCTAAAACATGCTGATAGACAAATAGGTTATGATAAATTGCCCTAAAGTGTGAGTGAGTGTGTTTGCACAATGCCCTACGCACCAACGAATATTCCCGACTCAAACCCAGCGTTCTCAGGATTCTTCAGATCCACCGTGGCCTTGATCAGGATAACGCAGTTACTGAATTTAGTAAGTAGGTACATTTAGATTTAGTTGTTCACATGGTTAATACAGCTTGCTAAACATCAAATTACTAATGAAAGTACGGTCTGTCATATTTACTCAAAGCTTTAATCATGACCATGAATCCTGTTTTTATACCAGATAAATTTCACAATCAGTTAACTCTTGCGGTGAAACTTGTACATGATTCACAGGATGCCAATTGTGATAATTATGTAGTGATTATGAGTAAACACAGTTCAGTATATGATTAAGTACTGATCATTGTATTTTTTTCTCAATTTTCTACATTAACCGCCCACAGTCACAATAAAAACCTTTGCACACATGTACATAAAAATAGCTTCTCTAGTACACCATTATTCAACAGGCTTTAAACATTGTCCCACTTTTTTACTATCTAACATTTACCCTCTCCCTGTCTTACTCTCTCATTTTCTCTCTTTCTCTTTCTCATTCTATTCTCATCCATGAGCTTTTGCTAAGTATCAGGCAGGTGGCCAGGCAGGAAATGACACATGCAGAGGCATCTTGAGTTGTGCAAGCTCCTGTGGGTGTGCAGAGAAGCTGCCTCTGTCTGCATGTTTATGAATTCTCCCATGTATATCACACGCAAAATTAGCGGGGGTGAAATAAACATTCCTAGACATACTGACAGAATTCACAATGTACTTATGGTTGCAAACAGCAACATTTTGTTAACTTTACTTAACCGATGAAATCAATGGTTTGCTCGAAATACTATCAGAAAGACACGTACAGTACCTGTGTTGGTTTGCTGGGTGGTTTGGTCTTTGTAGAGCATTTAGTTACTGCTAAATCTAGTGAATCTTCCAATTATGTGAAAGCAGAAGCTGGAATTTTAAACTTGATTTGCACCATAGCTTTCATGCAGCCACAGTGAGGCAAGATTACAGTAGGAATCATGATATATTAAAGAAACAAATAATTAAATAAACATTTGCCTCCCACCACCGCGGTTGGAGGTTTAAATCCCACATAGGCCGATTGGCATTTCCAAATTGTCTGTATTGTGTGAATGTGTGTGTGATTGTGCCCTGTAACGGGTTGGCCCCTGGGATAGGCTCCAGGCTCCTTATGACCCTGTGTAGGATAAAGTATAGAAAATGGATGGATGGGGTTAAATGCCTTTTCAAAACAGTGTTACTATGAATGCAGGCTTTAAGACACTGAAAAAAACACCCTATTCACACATTTGAATGGCCATGTAATAAAAATCAATATGATAACATTAAATTAAAAATGACATTATGTGGCCATGTGCATTGTTTCAACTTGGGACAGCTGTCATTTGCTGCCATTGTCAAACAACTGTTTGACACCATATACAACAGTGCTTCACCTTTGCACGTTTCGCTGAGAGGAGGCTAATGGTTAAGAGGCAGGAATTTGGACAATAGTTGCTGCAAGCCTTTTAATCATCCAATTGGTGTGCGAGAAGGCGGGAATTACAGAGATGGGTTAAAGCAATGCAAATATGCGCACATATGATACAGTTATTAGACCGTAAGCACATCATAATGAAACTAAAGCCGAAAGAGGACTTGTCTGGGAAAAAGAGGACGTATGGTCATCTTAAAAAAGCATTTGTGTGTTCGTTTCTACCAAATTAACTTTGCACAAAATTTATTTGCTCATGCACCAGGAAGTTCATGTGAGTTACAACTGGCGAGAGAGAACCAGAACTATAATCAAGCAGCTGTATTGTATTATGTCAAAATATTCATTTCTTTGGTTTTAAATGAAAAACAATTGTAATCCTGATAGTATTCCCATTTTTGCCAAATGTACCTGTAATCTGATTACTTACTTGACGTAACTGTAACGGATTACACTTAGCAGTTTTTTGTATTCTGATACTGTACATAACGCCGTTACATGTATTCCGTTACTCCCCAAGCCTTTCAGTCAGTGATCAAATCTAAATGCTTAAAAAGGCAAGAACATGGATTTATTACCAAAATAAACAAACTTAAACGAAAATGCTGATACAGCATATGATTGGCTCAGGCAGCAGCTACCCAGAACGTAACCATGGATACAGAGAATGACATTAATAATAACAACAAATAATGCCTATATGCCGAAATATTAGTCTTTCGAGACTGTTTTAACAATAAAAATGTCTTCTAAACAGTTCTAATTGGTATATTAAAAAAAACATTGATAATATCCTCAATATCTCATAAAATTGTGACATATTTTTTCATCATATTGCGCATCCATACTGTTAAGGTATTCTAAGATTTCTTAAAGAAGCTTGACTTGAACTGAAACCACAACATTTGACCTACCCACCATGTGAACTCAACAGTGCAGTAATTATGTAGCTGGACTGGTGTAGCGGTGGTTATTAAGAGCAATTTCAGCTAATGGATTGGGAGGGGCTGGTCAGATCTTTAATAGAGGGCTCTGTTTTACTACCACCACTGTGGCTGACACCAGGGCCTGCAGACCACCAGAGTACAAGCATTCTTAAGAACCAGACGCATATTTGTCTCTGATTCGCCTGTAATACATCAGATAATATGTTTTAACTGGGGTGAAGATAAATACGTGACAGCGCTCAAGTCCAAAATCAATACAAGTCAAAGTTATGTGTGAAATGAAATATGTTTGTGTGGGGGAAAGATTTGCACTTGGAAGTAGGGACATTTACAGTATGATACCACAGGAGATACTATTAGTATCAGGCATATGGAGTTCATTTTTGAACCGTTTGTGGAATGTTGCCGTTGCTCATTTGGGTTCTGAACAAGAATGTCTATGATTGCAGAAATAATCATGCACTGTAGAAATGTGCTTGGTTTAGTTATAGATAGGTTTCTTTAGTAAAGTATGAATTTGACTACCGAATACAAAAAAACTGTTCAAGGAATGTTTAAGAGGTATCTTAGTAAGTTGTATGGTGTAGTTAGAATAAGCAGAATACAATTATTAATCACAGAAATGTAGTGTGTGTGTGTGTGTGTGTGTGTGTGTGTGTGTGTGTGTATAAAATCGTCACTTCTTATTTGAGATCAATGACTTCTTTTGCTCTTCATACTGGTTTTCTTCAACCAGCGCATGATAGATTAATTTCAGTTGGATGTTATTGTTCCGTCATTGCCGTATCAATGAGGTGATAGTACAGCTCAGCCGAAATGTTCACTCTCTCCAGGTTCGAATGATGAATTCGTGTAACATTTGTTGAGTCAAATGGAATCATTTACAGCGGAAAGCAGGTCTGGTGTGTGTATTAACAGCATATTACGTTAGCAAGATGGAAAACACACTGTCTGTTTTATGAAAAGGTTCTGTATTTTCCAAGCTTTTGCATGAGCCTGTGTGTTTTGACTGCCATGTAGACGCCTGGAAAAGAGCTATTGTCTCTTTGAGGACTCCAATAAAGCGCTAGCCAAAAAGACTTCAAAGCTTTACCTCCATGTTTGTCAGTTTCAGAGGCACGGTAAATGACGTAGATACTCTTCTCTTGGATAAGTCCACCTCGTTCTCTTTTTGTCATCTCTTTGCTTTCCTTCCTCATCATGCTTCCCTGAAACCCTTCAAATTATTGCCTATTAGCATAGAATTGCTCCGTACGTTTACATTCAAGGTCGTATTGTTTTGTGGTGCCCAGGTATTGTGCACATGCTTGCTAACAATATACTGTAGAGCGATGTTAGCATTAGCACTGACAATAATATTGCTACTAATGTTGAACTGTTTACATTGCGGTTTGTGTGTGGAGCCACTCTAATTACCAGAGCCAGAAATGAGCATTAGTGGCGAATTTGTGAAGTTCCTCGAGGCTTTGAACGTTTAGTGCATGTCTTGACAGGTAGGCTCCCACAACAAAACACTCACAGTAGGCCTCTCAGACAAAAGGCCGTACGGTCCATTGAAAATAAACCTATTCCGGGTTGACTTGCATGAGAAATAATCCTGATGTGCTTTCTCTAAGCACATTTCCAATTGTGAAGTGAACTTAAGATGTTACTTGTTGCTGTTGGCCAAGAGGAAACTTTGGACCTCGTATGAACGACAGCAAGCTGACAGCTTGGATGGAGCTATACAGTTGGGTAAAATCTGCTAGTACTTTTTTCCCTGCACACAGCTCCAGTGTATTAGACACCCCAACCCCCCCACGAAAAGTCACCGACTTTCGCCACAATGTGAGAACGAAATGGTGTGTTCATATTACCATGACCGTTTCCCTGCACTGACATGTCTAAAGAGAACTATGGCAAGCAATTTCTCCGACAGCATCCAACTCTTTGGATACATTCATCTTCATTTGGAGCGCTTAGCCAATTTTCTAGCTGTACTGTTCACTATAAAATACGCAAGGTAAACCTTAATCCGTCTCATTTTTTATGTCTCAGCCATTGGGTGAATTGCGTAATTTAAAAAAAACAAAACGTTTTTTTACAATTTTTTTTAACAAATTGTTTTTGTTGTGAAGTTGCATAGTGTCTGCTTGCTGCAGCCAGCCTGTTGATTTATAAAGCTCTGGTAGTATTTGTGCCCTTTCTTGGCATGCTTCGCTTCCTGAATCCTGGAACACACAGACCACACAAGCGACTGGCGGAACTCCAGCCCTGCTTGGCTGCCTTGTTCTCTCTTTTCTCTTCTCGCTCGCGCTCACTCCCTCCCACCCACTGCCCTCCTCTCTGATCCTGCGAGCAGACAGGCGTTTGGCCTTGTCCCGTCTTTCGCTGCTGTTTTTTCCCTGCTTGCTAATTTCACAGGCTCCTCACACGGAGCTGCCATATGAAATAATCCATTGTTTCGCTCTTCAGAGGAGTCAATCCTCCCCACAGCACAGCAATTAAAGAAATGAAATCTAGACGAATGTATGTATCCCATTCTTCTTCCATCCGTTTTATTCCCTGTGTCGCCACTGGATGATTGATATACACTGACAGCCACGGCTGATATTTGATGTTGATGATTGCTCCGGCGTTTAACGAGTTAAGGTTGTTTCTGCAGGTTTGAACGCTATCAAATGCCGATTTCACATGCAAACAGGCAACTTTTCCAGAAATACAGCCTTTCACTATGTATTCGTTCATATTATTTACTGCCCATGCCATTTTCTTTTTCCTTAAAAGCCAGCTTTCACAGTTTTGCTTGTGCCAAGAGTTTGGAGTCAGCGTGTACTTTGAATAAGCCTTTTAAATGGATTTTTTCCCCCTCCTGGTAAAGAATTGCTTCAAAGCCTCATTAGTAATGTCAGGACACGTATGACTTGCACAAGATCATCATTTAGGAAACGATCTGTTGTTTGTTATTACTGGTGTCCTCAATTATGACTCTAACCATTGACCTGCTGGATTGAATTATGAGACTAGCGTAAACCTTTTTATTTCTCAAGGAGGATGTGAGCATTATGGAATTTCCTTTGTTGCAGCTGAATCACTCACATGAATGCTTTTGTTCTCCATCTTCTTAGTCTAATGTATAGTCCTTTCACATTTTCAAGGTTTAAATTAGCCAGGATTTCACTCTGTATAGCCGTTTAAGATGTTTAAGACAAAAAATTATTTTTAAGTTTTACCTAGCGAATTATTTGTATACTATAAAATATGACATAACAGTAGAGTAGAGCGTTTTATTGGCATTCTAGACATATACAAGTATACACTCATTGATCACTTTAAAAGGAACACCTGTACACCTGCTCATTCATGAAATTATGCAATCAGCCAATCACAATGGGGGGAAATGTGATAAGACCAAGCAATGTTTTTCCTGTCTTGAGCATGTGCCCATTGTAACTACAGATTGCTGTTCTTGGCTGATGGACAATGTGGTCCCCTACTGTTGTAGCCCATCAGGTTTGACATGTTGTGTGTTCTGGGATCACACTTGTAAAGAATGATTACTTCAGCTACTGAAGCCTTCTTGTAAGTGCACAATACGTTTGGCCATTCTCCTCTGACCTCTCTCATCAACAAGGCTTTTCTGCCTGCTGCACTACCTGCTTGCACCATTCTGTGTAAACTCAGAGACTGTTGCATATGTTTCTGTTGAAGGTTTCTGAAATACTCAGCCCAGCCTCGCACTAACAACCATACCAAAAGTCAAAATCACTGTGATCACATTAATCCCCCCGCCCATACCCCACCCCCCCCAATCTGATGTTTGCTGCATTGTTACAATGGGCACTGGCTCAAGACAGGAAAAAGATTGCTTGGTCTTATCACATTTCCCACCATTCTGAATGCATGATTTTATTCATTGCACTGCTGCCACATGAGTGGCTGATTAGATAGATGCATGACTGAGCAGGGGTACAGGTGTTCTTATTAAGGTGACCAGTGAATGTATAATCACCAGACAGCATGTCGTGAAATGAGGTTTGATAAATGCAAGTTTATAGTTAATAAGGTCATTTTGATAGTTTGAGAGTCAGGTAGTATATGAATACTCTTATTCTTTTATACATTGCAGTTTTTAGGAGAGAATTGCTTGGTGTACATGATTTGGCATTGCCATACGGTTACATTAGGAGCTGGCTGATGGTGCTGAGGAATAACTGTCCTATTCACTAACACACTGGCAGGTTTGTCTGATGCATCCAACCTTGATATTTATGGAACAAGAAGCATGACACCCTCAGTGATTTTATGCCTCTAATAAAATTCAATATGGTGAGTATATTGGCAGATAATATTTCACGGCGCTTGTAAGCCCTCGTGTAATTTGTGACAAGCTTGCTTCCATATAGACACAGAGGTGTATTCATTCACCAAATCAGCCCAGTTAAATGAAATTAAACTGCTTGCCCTTTCCAGTGGCGGCAGCAGCAGAGAGGGCACATATTTCTTATGTTTTCCTCAGTGCTTACACACATGGCGAATGCTCCTAGGGATTACTCGCGCCTGAGATCCTTACGTGTGGCAGACATTAACCTCTGGACGAGGACTCCTTCTCACAAAGTGCTGTTTGCTCAGCTTAACTTCAGAACACAATCAGGTTTTGCAGGGTTAGGTAGCTGAAGCTCTTCGAGCCAGCTGGAGCGCTGCCAAGCTTCGGCAGAAGTTTCTCTTTTCTTCTGTTTGATATTTACTTTAGAGCCATTCAGCAGAGCCGAGCGGGGCTAGACAGACAGGCACATTCTGACTAAAGAGAGAAAAAAAAGGCTTTAGAAGTCTGTCTTTAAGCTATATTCTTCTCCTATATTGACAGAAAGGATGGGCTCCAGTGAGGCGTTTTATCAGACATGATATAGGCCCGCATATGTTGCATCAATACACTGAAGTTTACTCAGTAGGGAAGGCATGAGTGCTCTGGGCCAAGGGGAAGTGCTTATGACGTGACTGGTTCTCTTTATGAGATGATGATGACTGTTTTTGAAGGTCTTTTTCCTCCCATGACACATATACGTATTTCTGATAACAGGAAAATTCTGTCACTGAGCAATTTAACCGTGAGTGTTCTGGTGGAATAACTTCTGCATCGTGCTAAGCAACAAGAACGTAGCTACAAAAAAATAGAGATCATTTCATATCATGTTGTCAATTTCTTCCATGCTTAAATGTGATATATTTGGCAAGCATAGAATGCTGACATGTTCTCAAGAACCCCCAACTCTGATTATGGTAAAGTAACTCTTTGGGTCTTCTTGTTGTTTTAGGACACAGGCAGAAGCTGGAAGACCCTCCAAAACCAGGGTTGTTCTCGGAGCGCCTGAGTGAACTCGAACGCCTGCGTCACAGCACCATGAGGGTCGCCGTACCCACGCAGAGCCCCCGGCCGTCCCTCAACGCTGCAGCAAACTCCTTCAGCCCACAGGGACAGACACAGATCTCAGGTATGACTACCGTTTTAGATAAATATCACCTTAATTCAATTAAATGTGCTGGACCATTACATTTCATAACAGTGCATAACTGCCTTCTTCCATGCCCGTTGACGTTTAGAGCTAAATGCAAATCTTTGCCGTTGGACTTCCTCCAGTCTCTGTAGACATCATGTTTACCAAATGAATGTGGAAAGCACACAGAAACACGTTCTTGTCTTGCTCTTCATATCGTTGCCATTCGTTGTAATAGAGCACATTCTCATAGCACACTGAGAGAGTAATAATGGTTTCCAGCACATTGTGTGTCGTAATATCTCATTATAAAATCCATTGCCGAAATTGTATCAATGTTCTATTCAGATCTCTTGGGCTTAGCAATAAAACCATCGCTAAAATGACAATAAGATTAAGTGAAAAGGCTTCAAATCACCTGCAGACAAGAAATTACGAGCACGCATTGATGTCATGAAGCTACATTGAATAGATGAGTGGAGACACGCAGTTAATTTCTTTGCTTGCTCCGTTGCGTTTGCAGACCCACGGCAGTCACAGTCGTCTCCTCCGTGGTCGTATGAGCAGCCATACACGCCCTACCTGAGCCAGATGACTTCTCCTTCCATCCATTCTACTACTCCGCTCTCCTCCACCCGAGCCACAGGCCTGCCCGCCATCAGTGATGTACCAAGACGTCTCTCAGGTACAAAACATACCTGTGCCCTCCACCCACATTAAACCTTCAGTCTGAACTTACCCAGATGTCAAAGAGAAAGGTGCTCTAGTTTATATGTGCATCTTCTTTGAATGAGTGTTTTCTTTCTTATTTGATCCCATTAGAGGTTTTGTCAAAGGTTTGACAAATCTACACTCTGTGTGAAGTAAAATCAAAGCAGATTTATTTTTTACTTTTAAGCAACAGTTGCATGTATAAAACTTGCCCATTGGCAGATATCTTCTTAGCAACGTCACATTTGAAACACAGAGAATGACAATATCGCTCCTTGCCCCCATCCCTTCCACTTGAGTCTTTTGAAGAACTTATGAAGAACTTCTTTTGTACAAGCTTGAAAAGGAACCGTAAAAAAGAATAGAGTTGTTGACTCATCCTCTACAATATGCAGAGGCTGTAAAAGGCTCAACTCTGAGTGGGAAAGATCTGTCATTGCTGTGCCTTTATTAATTTAACAAGAGAATATGTTATAGAACCTGTTAGAAACAAACATGAAGTTCCCTCTTCAGTACACCTGTTTGACTCATTGCCAGGTCGTTTTTGAACTTCTTTGCCCTCCGGCTCTCCACCCTAACTGTGTTCTTTGAGCACAGGGCAAACGAGAAAGTTGAAATGACTCAGCCTCAGCATGGCTGTTCATTGCCTGCTTTTTGAACCCTGGCCAGCTGCCTTGTTGGGTCTGATTAGTTTAGATTTCACCCTCTTTTCATCTCGGCAATGTCAGCCTTTGTTCTTTCCTCAAAGAGACACATGCACCTCTTGGTCCTAAAGCCCTCTACTTCCTTTGATAGGCCACGAACATCCCTGTGTCGGGAGGGGACGTCCCATATCGGCTCATTTGGAGCAGCTGCCGTACTGCTTCATCTTATCTTTGTATTGTTCTCAACCTCAGAGTCTTACATCCAGGACTGATGAGATAAAGAGAAGACTACAGGGATGGGAAAATTAGAAATTTCTTAGCTATGCCGCTGGGCAAGTGGCGTTCCAGTGTGGTTGCCAGACTCATTATTTGTTTGCCCATAAATTTTTATTTAAGAGTAATTTAATCCAAAACATTACAAGTTAGTTAGCTAGTTTAGTAAATATTAGTGAGCACGCACATCACTGGGGATTGAAACATTCTGTGTAGTAATAACATTAGTCCTTATTCTATCTATGTAATCAAAAATGCATGAATAATACACTGATAGCCTGACACATAATCTTGTAAGAATTGTCTTGCCCCAGCTTAAGAATTAATTATGATCAATTGATCATTGTTGTGCATTTTTAGAAGCACCTTGGAGTTGTATAATGTTACTGAGTTATAGTTTCAGGTTACAATCAGTATTATGTGGTACTTACAATGGCTTCTTAAAGAGATCAGAATATATTTTGTCTCCATAATTTTATTTTTGATGTTGATAATGAGTCTTTATTGATCACATATACATATGCACAGTGAAATTGTTACCCCATACATATACATATGCACAGTGAAATTGTTACCCCAGTATGTTAGAGGTCAGAGCGCAGGGTCAGCCATGATACAGCACCCCTGTAGCAGAGAGGGTTAAGGGCCTTGCTCAAGGGCCCAACAGTGGCAGCTTAGCAGTGCTGGGGCTTGAAACCCCGACCTTCCGATCAGTAACCCAGAGCCTTAATCGTCAAGCCACCACTGATGATGATGATGATGATGTATGGGATGTTTTGTTCTATGGCTTCCCCTGTCTGCGGCATTGTCCTGTTCAATCTGAAATGTCAGCAAGCTAATAACGTGAGCACCCGATGTGCCTATAATTGGCCACACATGTTCTCTTAAGTGTCCCGATTCATCGCTCAGAGGCGTGGACACTAAAGCAGGCCTGCAGCTTTCCACCAGCACACTGACAATGAGGATGGTGTGAAGCTGAACTGCAGCCTAGCATCAGGGTTACACAGCGGTCAGTAGAGGAACTGATAAGGAAAACAGATGAAAGATGAGGTTAGCGGATGATGAGTGAGAGTATGCTGGGGGGTGAGAGAAGAAGAAAGCCCAGTGTGGTAATTGATTACATTTGGTGATGAGAAGGAAGAGGATTAGGGAAGTCTTTTTCTCCATTTGCACTCTTTTGGCCCAGCACTGTGGTAGCCACAGACCATTAGTGGTTTGTAATTTTTAGAAAAGCCAAACGAGGGTCTGAAAGAGCAGATCTGCCCCTTCTCTCTGGCTAATCGCAGACGTGCAGCCACATCTGAGGCTGCTCATTATGCATCCCATGGAAACTGTTTTCCCCCACAAACTGCTTCCAGATGGGTTCCTGCTTTATCCTGGATTTATCCTGCTTTGATATTTTGCACAAATATGCGTGTACACAGGCATACATAAAACAACCTTGCACTAACAATCGAAGATATGAGTGAGAGCTGTGGAGAAACAGTGGAGAAATAAAAAGGTGTTAATGAGATTGATGACTATGCTACATCAACATGACAGTAGTAACAGCATGTGCTTGAGGGCTGTAATGTGTGGTTTGAAAGTGGTTTGAAAGCTAACTGTTAAAGTGAGTGCTTATCTGCATGCATGGTTGTTGTTGTTGTTTTTTTCAACTTTCTTGAACTCACAATGACTGATTATTATGAATTAGGTAGCTTATGTACCATGTTTGCTTTGACATTTGGAGTTAGGAAATTCAGATCTCATCACTCAGCGATAAAACAGCCACCATTTGGCGAGCGTGTGATAAACATTTACAGTGTGGATTAAAAGTAATGCTTCACAGCGCCCCCTTTTGTCTGAGTGTCCTTGCTTTCGTTATAGGATACAGGAAATGTGGATGCCACATTAGCGGCTTTTTAAAATTACTTTTATACATCAGTGCCCACACCACAGGACATGAAGCGCTCATAAGCTAATGCAAGTTTATGGAGTGATGCAGCTCTTCCCTGGTTAAAAAATGTCTGTGTAGCTTTCTGTAAACTGATTTTTACTCTCTTTTGTTTTGCTTTGTTACAAATGATATACATTTCTGCATAATGCGAAAGATGTACATAAATATAACACACATGGCTAATGTAAATGTGCAAGGGAACAGAAATCACCATAAAACTACTAACACTTTTTAAGAACAACTATAATATTAGCTTAATAATTATTTTTAATTCCTATAACTAAAATCAGGAACGATAATCTTCATGTAAAAATACCTTCGTCCATATATATGATAATCACACCCGTCAACGGCACTCAATCGCAAATCCAATAGCAAAAATAACTATACCAAACTTGGCATTTACTACCAGACATTAGGAACATTAGCTGCGAACTGAGATCAAGTTAAAGAAGTTAAACTGTGTTCAGCAGTAATAAACCATAAACTCGCATTACCTGCCTTAACAGCTGTGTAATTTCCCTCATAAAATAAAAACATTACACACATTTTCTCTGCTTGTGAAAAGTAATCCCTTGTACTCTTACTTTGGGGTGTCAGTGATTTTTACATCCAAATGCTGCCAGTTAATTCAGCTGAATATGGGACAATGTGCACACTAAGGGGGCGGCACCTCTTAAGGTGGCAGAATCTTGATTTCCTGTATCTCTGTTTTAATGCTTCTGTAGCTTGTAAGTAAACGTACTAAACACACTGCCTACTTTTTTCTCTTTCAGGTACATCAGATCTGAGCCCTTTTGCAGCTGACCCACGCCAGTTCGAGCGCCAGTTTCCCAGCCTGTCGTCTCTTACCGAGACACGCTTCTCTAGTCCCAGGATGCACTACCCCGCCACGTTCACCTACACACCGACCCCTGTGACATCAGGCATGTCTCTAGGCATGTCCAGCACCACCCACTACCACACTTACCTGCCACCTCCATACCCAGGTTCCACCCAGAACCAGAGCGGGCCATTCCAGACCAGCAGCACACCTTATCTGTACTACGGGGCTTCATCTGGCTCATACCAATTCTCCATGGTGCCAGGGGGGGAACGCTCCCCAACACGGATGCTGCCACCATGCACCAGCGCCTCAACAGGCATCAACCCAAACTTGCCAGCTCAGACTGAAGGCACCGAGGCTGACGGCAGCCATAGCAGCTCACCCACCGCACTCAACTCTAGCGGGAGGATGGACGAGTCTGTGTGGCGGCCATATTGAAAAGGGTCCGCCATATTTGGAGGGTTACACAGGTCTACGTAGCAATGCTCGCAAGATACGCAAATCTCAGTAGAAATAGTCCTTACGGGATTGGTTTCTAAGCACAAATGCTACAAATTGCGCAGTTCAGAGAGCAGTGTAACTTTAGTACTTTAAGTTACAAGTCCAGGCATTATTCCACTGCAGAACCGCTGAGAGCCATGACAGCGCTCTTTTGCTGAACTGAACTGGTAGAAGAACTTTTATTGTATTAGGTATGTGCTTCCCAGACTATTGACTGAGACTGTTTTCATACTAACTCAGTGTATTTTAGAAATTTTTTAACACTGAACATCTTTTTTTTTTAATTTATGGAGTGAAAAGTCAGATATTTTAGACGGTACCTGATTATGCCCTCAGATATTTTTAATTTATGTATAAAATTGTAGCAGATATGGTACTAAGAAGCAATATAAGCCATATAAAACCTAAATTATGCAAAGTTGTTAGAGGGACAAAATTTAAGACGCTTGAATAATATTTTGGGAATGATTAATAACTTAATTGTATATTTACTCTTTAGTAATTTAAAATGTTTTTTTTATCTTTATTGTAACGCAAATACATATCCAATATGTAAACAATGAAGGAAAGATGTCAGACTCAGATCAATTTTTTATTATTATTATTAATTATAATTATTATTTTTTTATTTTATTATTATTTTTTTTTTGCTTGGGTGCTTGGGTTGTTGCTTTCCTCCTTAGAAAGCTGCATTCATAGGGAGGGGCATTTGGCTTAAAAATTGAGAGGCACTTGCAAAGATAACAAGAGCCAAGTCTTGAACTGAGTCAAGCATCTATTTACACATATGTGACATATTCCGCTCTCGGTTTTTATTCTGACTTTGTTTATCCGATGTTTGATCAAGTTAATTTATTTTTTTCAATTTGTTGTTTATTTAATGATATTGAGTGACTACGAGCAAGACCAATAGCACGCAGCAGTCGTCTCACTCTTTCCATGTTCACGAGTAGCTGTGTTCAGGCTGCCTATATTTCTTTCGGTTTACAGCACCCTTACAATCACAATACATGTTTCAGTCATGAGCTCTGAATACATGTACAACGCACACAATCAGTATGAGGAATCGGCCTTTAATTCTTAACTGGACCATTAACTGTGCGTGTATGAGGTCAGGTGAACACTATGCAAGAAAATATGTATGAAAAATATTTTTACAAAAACTATCAAATGGATCGCAGTTTGATTTTGTTCATGTATACGTCCCAGAAATATCACTTCATGACAAGTGGAAAAATGTACGTCAGATATTCCAGGTCATTTACTACAAGACTAAAGAATTGAGCAAGTTATGTTTCATAATGGAGATTTCGTAAGCAGATATTACAGCATACAGACAATCGGCCATGTTTAGCCATCTAAATTACTTACTTAATACTGTTAGCATTTTTATGTTTCTAATTGTAATTCTAAACTTATTTATTACTTGGTGAACCATGTGTCAAGATTGATTTCTTACTGATGAGAGATCTGCAAAAATTTCACCGATTTTATATTTGTAATGGTGTCGTTTTTTTTTTTTACGAGATTTAATCACAGTCTTTGAATATATGTGTGTGTGTGTGTGTGTGTTTGTGTGTTTGTTTTTTTGGATTTAGACAACACGTGATACTTCATTTGTAAATTGTAACTTAAGAGGCTGCAGGCAGCACCCGGGGAAACCAATGTCATTTTTTTTTTTGGTTTTATCTGGATCAAAGCACTTCTTTTATTTTCTTTTTGTCTTTGCTTGGTTTTGAATAAAGCCTCGATGCCATGGGGGAAAGGGAACAGCTAAACAGCCAATCACAAGGTCACAAGCGTCATCACTTCGGTACAGAGCTCGAGCCAGTTTGAGTTTACAACTAATACCTGAACACACACAGTAATGAAGCAATATTTGATATTCTTGTGTGTGTATGTATGTGTGTGTGTTACGGTACTGCTACAATATGAATCAGGGTTTTAACTTGGATATAAACTGGACTGACTGTTGGTGAGAGCACAAAAATGTCACTCTTGCTCAAAGTGATTATAGTTTTCCAGCATCTGCTTCTAAATCTGATTCTTCTTCTTTTTTTTTTTTCACTGTTGTCTTTTGGCTGTGAGAAGAGCGAACATGTTTACAATACTGCAAAAGACTTAAAGAACCTCTGCACTGTTACCGTAATTGAAATAATTTCTGATAACTGCTTTATGCCAGTGATGAATAATACCCAAAGGTTGATTTGTTCTGTCTGAATTATATGTTTTAGTGACACTGCAAAATCTCGCAAGCAGTTTTGGTTTTGCATCAAATAGCTGACAAATGTGCGGCTCATGTCGGAGCCCTGAGCTTTATGAATGGCCTAGCGAGTAATGTTAATCAGAAGCTGTGGTCAGCAAATCCGCTGCTGGAGTCAGTTCCAGGATTTTTCATCTCCAACTGAAATCCAGCACACTTGGAGTTGACTGATTGGCAGCGTTCACAGCTTTGAGGTCTTCGAGGGTCACTTGGGTTTCATAACTAACCAAAAATGAATTTTCCCCTCTGATTAAGTGAACTAGGAGAGGCTTAAGGAGAGGTCTGCAGGCTGAGAACAGGAATAAGTCACAGCGAGTAGATTCAGATTGGCCAGTTGAAAGCAGCAAATGCAAAATTCGGCACGGTACGTTAGAACATGTCTCTCAAATACAGTGTTTTGCATGTAATATTTTGGGAATAAACCCTTTTATACATAAATATGCATTGTTTTGAATAACCTTCATAGACATTTAGTTTGTAAACTGCTGCAGAACGTTTTGTTTACTTTTACCATTGCTTTCCATGCACATACTGTACAGATTTGTATGTCTAGTTGATCAGTCACCCTGGTTTTCTGTCTCACATCTATTCATCATTTGAACTCATTTATTTGTGAAACTTCTGGTAGTTTCTGTAGGACTAACAGGTCCTTTAAAAATTGTGAGATTGTTAAACATTTCTAATGATTGTATCATTGGTCTTGGAGAATAAAAAGAAAGATTTTGTTAAAAATGCTTGACTGGGCTATAATTTTTCACATTAAGGTGAAAAGGCAATCATAAATCCAGACTGTGCGACATTCTTATACTGGATGATATATGTACTTTTTTTTCATCCCAGAATCCTACCTTCAGAACTCTACCTCAATAAATGTGATTATACAGCAGGTGCTTCCTAAGAAAAATGAAAAACTGCTGGAATGGACAAGGGAAGTGCAAAAACCTATTTTAACTTCCTTTTAGTGAGTGACAGTTATAATAACATGGCCTTGGGCACCACCAGTTTGTATTCTGCAGGTATTACTGCTCTGGAAAGCCCCTGCATGATCAATGAAAAAGGCTAAATCTGGGTGCAGACTGCAGTCTTTAGTTCAAGCTGTGTCTCGTACATCATTATTAGTGACAGTTAGAATAACACCCTCATACACGGAAAATCCACACCTGACAAAGACAAAGATGTGTTCAGTGCATCGCAGAGAAGTCATTAATTCAGGCCGCAACTTATGAGACGTAATTAGTTGTGGCTGCAATGATAGTATTGCAGCTAACAATTGGTTGGTTGAGAATTATTCATATATGATGTATATATTGTGTCTTACTATATATATATATATATATATATATATATATATATATATATATATATATATATATATATATATATATATAGTAAGAGAGAAAAGCCCGGGGGAAAGGCAGAGCACAGAGGCACGGTACACTGGGGATCAGGAGGGAAGAACTTCACGTTTATTCACGTGTGTGTGGGCTGCCTGTAGGGTAGCCGGCGGAGGCGGGGCTGACGTATTGACGCTTTCGGGGCGTGTCGGGGATTCCCGGAAAAAGCTGTAGGGGATTCCCGTGCAATCGTTCCGTGTGCGCGCCGAGTCAGCCGCTGGCATCGTTGTCCGTGCCCATGCCTTGAGGGGAAACAGGAGAGAGAGAGAGAGAGAGAGAGAGAGAGAGAAAGATTAGTGACAAAGTTAAGGCGTTTCAGCGAGCAGAATACCTTCGATTTAAGCAACACATGCGCACAGTGTCTGTACAGTGTACTCTCCCCCACGTCTGCGGAAGGGCGTCCTTTTATAGCCTTCTTCCGGTGTCGGAGTGGTGGAATTATTCCGTCTAACTCTCCAATCACCGGTCGCTGTGGCTCTGGCGGTTCCGCCCTGCCGTGACGGCCCTTCCGGTTGGTATGGGGTCCCGTATGAAGCTGTCCACTTTGTGCCTTTGCGGCAGTCGTGGAAGGAGCATTTTGCCTGCCATGCACGTCAAATGTCGCAACAGTAAACCCACCCCCGCGCCCAGCTCCAAGCATACTGCCGCTGGATGGTGGGCCCAGAGTGTGTCTCGCCGTGAGAGATCATCTGCGTTCCCATGTAGGGCCCCCGCCCGGTGTTGGACCTGGAACGAGAAGTCTTGCAGTGCGAGAAACCAGCGGGTTACTCTGGCGTTCGTATCCTTGGCTTTGGCCATCCATTGTAGGGGGGCATGGTCCGTTACCAGGGTGACGTGTCGGCCAGCCAGGTAATATCGCAGCTCCTCGATGGCCCATTTTATCGCCAGGTCTTCCCGTTCTACAGCTGCATACATTTTTTCCGCGGTGGACAGCTTCCGGCTGATGTAAAGTACCGGGTGCTCTTCTCCCTCAAAGGTCTGGGAGAGGACCGCGCCCAACCCGGTTTCAGATGCATCGGTGTGTACCGTGAACGGGAGCGTGAAGTCCGGGTTCCACAATATGGGTGCGCTGGTGAGGGCCTCTTTTAGGGCTTGGAAAGCCCTCTCCGCCTCGGCTGACCATTTCACCCGATCTGGCTGGCTTTTTTTTGTGAGGTCTGAGAGGGGGAAAGCTATCGCTGAAAAGTTAGGCACGAACCTTTGATAGTACCAGCCAACCCTAAGAAGGCACGTACCTGTTTTTTTTGTCATGGGTTGAGGGTAGTCTTTTACAGCTTCGATCTTCGTCTGAGGGTTTCAGCAACCCTCGCCCGATGCGGTACCCCAGGTACTGTGCCTCGGTTAACCCCAGGTGACATTTCTTGGGGTTGGCTGTTAGACCAGCTTTACGGAGTCCCTTTAGGATCTCCGATAGGTGGAATAGATGGTCCGACCATGTGGAGGAATGAATGACTATATCGTCCAGGTATGAGGCCACGAAGTCATGGTGGGAGGATATCCATCAGTCGTTGGAAGGTGGCCGGCGCTCCATGTAGCCCAAAGGGGAGGACCCGGTACTGCCAGTGGCCGGTGGAGGTGCTAAAGGCCGTCTTGGGCCTGGCGTCAGGGTGCTAGGGCTACTTGCCAATACCCTTTTGTGAGGTCTAGGGTGGATATAAAATGGGCCCTCCCCAGGCGCTCCACAAGGTCATCCACTCGGGGGAGAGGGTAGCTATCAATGTCCGATACCTGGTTTAGTCTCCGGAAGTCGTTGCAGAGCCGAATGCTCCCGTCGGGCTTCGGCACTACAATGATGGGGCTGAACCAGGGGCTACTGGACTCCTCGGTGACCCCCTCTTGTCACATTAGGTCCAACTCCTCCTTGATGGTCCTGCGTCGGGCCTCTGGAACTTGGTAGGGCCTCTGTCTCACCACCACGCCGGGGGGCGTTTTAATCTCATGGTGAACCAGTTGTGTCATTCCCGGGGAGGAGGAGAATATGTCCGAGAATTGGTCCACCAATTCATTAAGTTCCTGTCTTTGGGCAGGGGCGAGGTCTTCCTCCATGTTGACCAAGGCACGCATGTTGTGATCTGTGTACGCCAAAACTACCGGCGCTGGTTCCACCCAATTCTTTAGCAAGTTCACATGATATAACTTCTCTTCCGCTCACCTACCGGGCTGTTGCAGGCCAGTAGTTAACGGGCCCCCACCACTCAACTGTATAAGGCCCCTGCCACCGGGCCAGGAACTTGCAGGCGCTGCTGGGTACCAGGAGGAGGTCCTGGTCCCCTGGGTGGAATTCCCGGGGCTGCGCTTGGCGGTTATATATCCTCTTTTGTTCCTCCTGTGCGAAGCGCATGTAATCCTGGACTATTGGCGCCACCTGGTCAATCCTTGCTTGCATCTCCTGTACATACTCAATGATCGAGCGGAACAGGCCAGGCTTCTCGGGCTACGTCTAGCAATCCCCGGGGCCGCCGCCCGAACAGTAACTCAAAGGGTGTGAAACTGGTGGACGCCTGGGGGCACTCCCGGACAGCAAAGAGTACTTAAGGCAGGAGGAGGTCCCAATTCCTTCCCTCTTCGTCTACCACCCGGCGTAACATCCACTTGAGTGTTTGATTGAAACGTTCGACCAGCCCGTCGGTCTGGGGGTGGTAGACGGACCTCTTCAGGTGTTTCACCTGTAACAGCCAACACAGATCAGACATTAGTTTAGATACAAATGGTGTACCTTGGTCAGTCAGTATATCTTTGGGGATTCTGACCTGACTGAAAAGGAGCACCAGCTCCCTGGCGATGTTGGGGTAGGTGGCCTTGCGTAACGGTACCGCCTCGGGGTACCGGGTGGCATAGTCCACAATGACCAAGATGTACTCATGACCCCGCGCAGATTTGGGAAGGGGCCCCACCAGGTCCATGCCAATTCATTCAAAGGGTACTCCGATCATGGGCAGCGGGATGAGGGGTGCCAGTGGAGGTCTCCGGGGGGCAGTGCGCTAGCACTGGAGACATTGCTGGCAAAAGCCCCGGACCTCCGCGTAAATCCTGGGCCACACAAATCAGTCCCTCAGCTTCTCCAGGATACTTCGCAGCCCCAGGTGGCCGCTGAGTTTTTTTTTTGGGTCTTCGTTCAGGGTACCACCAGGAGGTCCACTTGCTCCCCCCAGCGACAGGCCCGCTGGTAGAGGAGCCCACCCTTGGATGAGGAAGTACGTGGCATGGAGCCTTAGGTCTGGGCTCTGGTCGACCCCCTCTATTAACCGCACTTGTGCCCAGCAGTGCTTTAGGTGGTCATCCTCCATTTGCTCCCGATCGAACTTCCCCTCGAAGGAAGGAGCGTTTTGCCTGTCATGCATGTCGAATATCCATCCGTCGCGAGAATATATATATATATATATATATATATATATATATATATATATATATATATATATATATATATATATATATATATATATATATATATATATGTGTGTGTGTGTGTGTGTGTGTGTGTGTTGTGTATATATTATATAGTACAAACTTTGGTATAGATTTTTATTTTATGACTTCTACATTACATATACAAGATTCCCAAACATTAGTTTTCTAGCACAAAATTAAATGTTACAGAAAAATTTTGTGTCAGTAAAGAAAACTAGACACTTTTCAGACAAAAAAACACAATGAAGGCTGCTGGGTTTTGCTGCAAAATCAAGAATCAAGTACGACAGTCAAAGTCTCCAGAAGAATCGTGGCTGGTTCTGCAAGATGCTCAATAAAACTTACAGCTCATTTCCTTATAAAACTGCACTAATTGATCAAGAGACTATTATTTTTATTTGTATTTTTGTCACACCAAATATCGACTTTGTTTCATTTACTACTGCTTACTGCTGTTTATGGTATTGTTTTAAATGTAGAAACATTTCGTTTTCCCCAGAATAGCCGTTACGAATGCCTTTGACGTATTGAAATCATTCTCATGCCTGGATCGGGAAGCTGTTGCAAGGTTGCGATGGACTTTAACAGGAAACATGGCAAGCACATATCACACAACACCGTTGCCAGATTAATTAACAAATTCAAAAAGACTGAAAGTGTTGTGGACCAACCGAGAAGTGGACGTCCATGAACATCCACTCACAAAGGCACAACCGACCTGGTTCTGGATAACATAGTCCCCTATATATGGAGACTTTTGAGAAATTCTGTAGTTTGCGAGACCTCTTATAATACACAGAGGTCTTTTACATTAACATTCCTAGTCTGACATGTCGAACCTGAATCATTTGATTTGATTTATTTATTTATTTTAAACATCTCTGATGCCAATCTGAGATCTGACCCTTTTAGGGCCAGATCTACATCACATTTGGATCTCCTCCACAGCCAAGCGTTTAACTCAGATTTGAATTTGGTAAAATGAGAAGGTGGTTATGTTGATATTCGCTGAGACTGTTTATTGAAGGAGGCTTATCTGGATATGTCTTGCTAATATTGAGTACGGACTCAAATCTCCATAAGATTCTTTAAGATTTCCTGTCACTCTGCCAGATTTTACCATTTATAGGATTTCTGCCAGAGACTTTCAAAACATACCAGGAATGAAGTACAAATGTCCTATTGTATGTCCTGTGATTAATGCAAACTGATTTGTTCCATGTAAAGAATCAGTTAAGGCAGTGTGATCTTAAACACATCGTTGACTGTTTGCCTAAAGCTCTGCCGAAGGCCTTTTAAACAATCATATCAGCGAATACAAACATCCTAAAGTTCAGCTTGGCTCAGTGTTTGGGTTGGCTCACAACAGTAAGGAAACTCAATGGGCTTTTCTAATACCATGTGTAAATACTTTTGATACATTTATAGTCGGATTATTTCTCATTGACATGCTTGGTTTTGTTGGAATTCAGGTGTTCGGTCTGTTACTTAAAATTTTCAAAACAGAGGCTAACTACTTTATGGATCATTCCATTTAAGTTGGTTCTGAAGTAAAATGTCACCAATTGTTGTATACATTTCATATTGGATTATAATTTCTCCACAAAATAGTCACACAAAGATTTCTCTTGCTTGATGTTAAGAATTGTAAACAGTTGGCAAATGCATAGTGTAACTCTGATTTATGTTCTGTATGTTAGTTTCTGTGTGAAAATGTCTTCCATGTACAGTGAGAAATACGACACTCACTGAAACAACCAAAATCTTTGTCCAGCGTTGTCTTCATTGAGGTGGCCAACTTCCCCAGAAGTGTTTATCATCTCTGCGACTACTTGCAGAAAAAGTAAGGACTGGATATTTAATTAGAAAAACACTCATTTATAGGAGTACAAGCTTTCCAGTGAAGAGGTCCTCATTACATCTCTAAATCAAGCGTAAACTTTAACTACAGCGTGTCCCAAAAGTCTCCATACATGGGGGAAATGAACCCTTTTTAGCTAAATGTCTCCCAAAAATGTTCATACTTAGTTTATACAGTATTTTTATTTATATATTTATATATATATATTTTTTGTTTGTTTTCCTTCAAATTCATTCAGATAGCCTTTAAGAATGCCTTTGACAAAAGAAGAATGTATTGAGATCATGCTCATGGCTGGATCAGGAAGCTGTTGCAAGGTTGCGATGGACTTTAACAGGAAACGTGGCAAGCACATTATACACAACACTGTTACCAAATTTATTAACAAATTTAAAAAAGACTGGAAGTGTTGTGGACCATCCAAGAAGTGGACATCCACGAACATCCACTGACGAAGGCACGACCGACCTGGTGCTGGATAACATAGTCCCCTATATATGGAGACTTCTGGGACACCCTGTACCTAGTGGAGTAATGATGTTTCCTGTGTTTCAAAGTTGTTGTTTTTTTTTTTCTGGCAGATGTCGTGTAGGCCTTGCAGCTGCCCATTCTGAAATATATGGATTTTTGCATATTTAAAAGCATAAATTTAAGGGTTATTTGCATAGGTCATTTTTCTTTACATCCTAAAAGAGATCTAATTGGAACACTCTCTGATAGAGAAACAGTGGTGAGGTTCAACAAAACAGCTGAGTTCCCAAGAAGGACAACCAAAGAACCTATAGAGTCTAGAAATGTTTTAAAGGCTCAGGTTTGTCAGTGTTGTTAAACTGTACTGTTATCATGCAACATAAAGAGAATGTAGGTTTAGGCTTTGTATGATTTGAGGATTTATTGTAGCATTTTTCAGTTTTATTGATCATTTAATTGAATATATATATATATATATATATATATATATATATATATATACACACACACAACACACACACACACACACACAGACACATATTTTAATGACATGTATTTCCATTGCAATCTAGCATTTATTGATGATACTAAACTGATTAGCTGGAAACAAAAACATGTTAAATAATGATATTATTCTATAATGATATTATTTTAAATGAGTAACATCACGGACACCAAAGACATTTCTTTGGTCTTGAAACTGAAACGTTTAGATTTTAAAAAGTGTGTGTGTGTGTGTGTGTGTGTGTGTGTGTGTGTGTGTGTGTGTGTGTGTGTGTGTGTGTGTGTGTGTGTGTGTGTGTGTGTGTGTGGTGGGGGTGTGTGTGGGGGGCGGATATAGGAAGGACACTTTAGCTTTCCATGTGCTCTTGATCATTCTTTTGTTTTGACCATCGCACACTGGAAATGGTTTAAAAAAAAAAAAAGAAAGAAGGAAAAGAAAAAAGAAAGAAAGACCTTCTTGTTTTTTTAAGGGTTTATTTTATTGATTAAGGTAGGGTACCAGCACTGCCATAAACTTGAGGGTCATGCAGTTTTCATTAAATAAAAAAAATCAAATTTAAATAAAAATATCCAGTTAAACATAGCTTGATGGCACATTGTTTTATGTACTGTGTACAAAATGCATCATTATTAATCACGTTTTGTACCAAAAAACCACTAGCTCTCACGGAGAGGTTGGGGGATTGTTTATTGTTTATGTTTTGCACAATGTAAAACAATAATAACAGAAAAAGAAACGTGCCTGACTGATATTAATGTTCGGTATGTGTAATATATAGTAAGGAAACAGCATCAGATCACAGTGGGGTCAGCTCTGCGTGTGAGGTCTACTGTAAAGCACCGAGTGCACAGTTCTCTAGAACCCTCGAACACGGTGTAATGATCTCGATGCTGTTTGACGTGTCGTCTGGATTCCTTTCGAATCCGATCGCTTACATTCACGTCAGCTTTTGGTGGAGAACAGTTCCGACCTGATGAGGACTCGATCACGTGACTGTGAAAAGTGAAGGAGAAGGAAACGGTCTACAGGTATGCTGTGTGATTAATGAATCCGAGTCCTCCCTGCTGCCGTGAGCCGTCCGATCCACACTAACAGAACCCTTGTGTTTCTTTCTCCCGTCTCCGGCTTTATTTGAACGATTCTGATTTACGCTTCGTTTCCCACATTTCTCTGCGCGTGAAATACGAGGGCTCGGGTTTCACTGCGTGTCGCGAGGAGGCCTGCTCGTTTCTCACAGCCGTTCAAAAACAACCCGATGGCCCCAGAATCATTTCACAAGCAATCCCAATCCACGAGTTTAACGATGGCACCGTGCCACAGAGAGCGGCCCAGACGCTCGTGCTTTCCATGTGAAAACAGAGCCACTCGGTGTCCCTGCGCTGTCTCACACACACACACACACACACACACACACACACACACACACACACACACACACACACACACACGTGATTTACACCGGCAGCTGAGCGGCCAGTGTCGGTGAAATATTTGCTGCCACCGGGAGGGAGATCCGGACAAATGAAGTGTGAAGCTCCAGGGAGCAGGAGGAGGAGGAGGTGGAGCTGGAGGGCGGCACAGACACTGTGAAAGCGCACATCAGAGCTTTTCATGAGACTGGAGAAAGTTATGAATAGAGAGCAGTTTACCCGTTTGATGAGGAATGAAGAACTGGAAATGACACTGAATTAACGCTTGAGAGAACTGCAAGCCTACCCCTACTCCCCAGAATTAACTTGGGGTTTTGGCTCAGAAGGAGTAGCGAGTGAATAGGAGAAAGCAGGTTCTTAGAGACATTTAGAAAAAGAAATAGAATAAAATTGGTGGAAATATGTTTGCGACCTTGAACAAGTCACAAATTACAAACCCACGACATCGTGCTGAAATGCTGCCCTCATGTGGCCATGGAAATATTTTGCCAGCAGAGCAAGAGCAAACTCAAATCGTTACGAAGGACCACGGTGACATCATGGCGCATTCAGGACGATTAACACCTCAGAGACAGCTATGTGTTCAGTTTAATACTTTTAATAGGTAACTACCCCGAAAAAAAAGAAAAGAAAAAAAAAAGAATAGAGAGTAGTAAAAGTCGAGTTCCAGACAGAACAGTTTCCAGGCCTTTTCAGGGGAATGCATGCTCAAAAAGGTGCAAGAAGTCACCAAATGACGTAACTGACTAATTTGCGTATTTATTGGATCGTCTTGCTGATTTGCATATCAAAAGGTTTACATGAAGAGGAAAGATTTTTTTCTGCAGACTTTAGAATAGAATACAACCGCAATTCCCAAAAAAAAAAAAAAAGTTGGGGACACTGTAAAATGTAAATAAATGTAAATAAAACAGAATAAAATGATTTGCAAATGCTATTCACAATAGAACAAAAAAAAACATCAAATGTTTAACTGAGGAAATGTACCATTTTAAGGGAAAAAAAAGATAAGAATCATTGCATTCTGTTTTTATTTACATTTTACACAGTGTCCCAACTTTTTTGGAATTTGGGCTGTACCCAAGTCTAAATGTACCGCATACCGCACAGAGAAGAATGTATAGAGAGAAGATAAGACTCACCTGAGACTTGATTGGTTTCATTCATTCATTCATATTCATTTCATTCATCCATCTTCTACCGCTTACTCCTTCTTCAGAGTCCGGGGAACCTGGAGCCTATCCCAGGAAGCATCGGGCACGAGGCAGGGTACACCCTGGACAGGGTGCCAGTCCATCGCAGGGCACAATCACATACACACTCACACACCCATTCTCATTTCATTCATCCATCCATCCATGCATCTTCTACCGCTTACTCCTTCAGGGTCACGGGGAACCTGGAGCCTATCCCAGGAGACATCGGGCACAAGGTGGGGTACACCCTGGACAGGGTGCCAGTCCATCGCAGGGCACAATCACATACACACTCACACACCCATTCTCATTTCATATTTCATGAAATTCATATAGATTCATGTTGATATTCATATCAATATTACCCCGATATCGGCATCAGCCAGCCAAATTCCTAAAGGAAATTATTTTGCATATATGAAGGGTTGCATCCAGAACCTCATGACAAGCATTTCAAAGCACCATTTTAATGGCGTGTTAGGGAGACACATCAGTTCAGTTATAAACTAACGACAGTATAAATTCCACTGTTAGATTTATTTTGTGTTTATAAGCTCAAAACCTGTTTATACCTCACATCCTCAGAGGCCGAATGAAATTTCAGTGTTTAAAAACAACTGGACAAACAAGAAAATATAAGCAGGAATAGATCGGTGCTTTTAACAGATGAGCTATGGCTATATTTACATTTGTTGGACGGCTTATGCGAACTGGGTTCTAAACATTGAGATTCAATCGAGGAAAAGGAAAGAGAGAGTGATGAAAGAGGTCAGTAGTGTCCTCAGAGCTCTCTCCTTCATGGCAGACTACCACAGACCTGGTATGGCCCTCAGCCAGCAGGCAGACCAGAGGAGCCGACAGCAGAAGGGAGGATGCCAGGCGCATAAACGGAAACTCAGTCATATCCACAAATGTTGTTCTGAGTCAGAGAGAGTGGGTGGCAGTGGCCCATGGAAACCATGGCAAGACAGCATTCTGATGCACAAGCAGAAATCTTAATCTGAGCTTTGTGCCATCTGTGAGTATATATATGTGCAATCAGTCTCTCAAATCAGTCTCCCGAATACTGGGTGGTTGGTTTTAGATTCTAGAAATAATGCTCTCCGGATTCAGGTTTTTTTAATTTATTTTTATGTTTTGGATGAAGTCAAACTACTATGCGGTGCATTCAGCCTCTGTTGTGGAAGACATGTGGCTTGGGCTGCAGTGTGCTTTTAAATATAGACTGATCATTAGGGTGCCGTTTTCAAGCAGGGAAACCAGGGAACTGAGCCGTGCTATAAGCAGGTTGGATTCCTGCATGGCCTGGGAAGACACTTTCCTCTTAACGCCCATCATCTTATTGACACAAAATGCCTCCTTGCTCAAAGATCCCAGCACATCATTACTTTCCCCTTTCTTGCAGAAAGAAAGTTACATTTGAAAACGGAGAAAAAAGACGTGCAAAACAGAAGAAAGACCCTGTTCTGACACCTCAGTGGAAGCAATGGAGTGCCAAACACTAAACAAATGCATGTGTCAGAGAGTGACGATTTTACAGAATGTCGGACTCACCCTCTCAATCTGCCTTGGTCCACTGCGCTCCATAGCTGGCCTGACACTGGCCCTTTCCTCAAAGCATGTCATGGTACAGTCATGAAAGAGCCATTCCTCAGCTTACAGAGCACATGTGTGATTTAGTGTGAGTTACTGAAAGACTTGTTGCATTTACTTGAGCCTCATTTTGTATACTATATGTGTGTCATTTTCAGGTGACTCCAGATTCTAGAGACAAGTGTGGTTTCAGGCATTAAGTTGCCATTCTTGACAAACGAATTCTTTCAACAAAACAAACTCAGGATCTCTAATAAGACCATCAACATAATGCTGTACTGGCATCTGCAAAAGAAATTTTAAGAGTTGAAGAGAGTATGTTGAAATGAGTGCACTGTAGGATGGAAAGTTAACGTACTGTACATGGAGAAAAGCTATATGCTGCTCCTGAATGTTCCAAAAAGTTAACTTGGCCCAGGACAAAAAGTATTCTTACCAAAGCAAACAATGCTGAACGCCATCACATACACCCTCGGCATGAACACGTCTAATTTTCCACCATAAAACGTGGAACTGCTTGGATCTTTTCATGAGGTGCAGACGGACAGCACTGAAGTTTAAATCAGGATCTGACCAATCTATACCCACAATTACCCTGCTGTTTGAAATAGGGACGAGCTGAAACATTTGGTATTATTTAGTGTGTAGGCAATGTCAGTGATGCACAACCAGTTCTCAGTAACAAATCCAACAAGATCTCAGAAGATATTACTGTGCTGCGCTGCTCAAATCCAGCTCGGTGTATTAACCTATAATTATAAGGATGAAGCAAGCGCTTGTTTTTGAAAAACCTTAACTGAACTGCAGGTTCTCTCGATCAAGGACTGACTCGACTGTCCAAAAAGCCTCTGATGTCGGGGACTCAAGCCTGCTTGTGGTGAACTAGCATACCTCGTGCAAGGCCCTTTGGCAGTGTCTGTGGCTCAGGCTCTGCTTTACATTACCATGCATGTGGATTGGTTTTAGAGCCATGAAAATGTAATTGCCACTTCGATATAAGTTAAATCATGTGGGAAGTGAGAACTACTAGTCAGTGGCCTCTTTAATTTTCACACTGTCCAAGCTAAGGGGAAAGCTTTGTAATAAATACAGATGCACAAATGTCTAGGGATTCATGGTAACGAGAAAACACAATGCTCATCTTTATCTCACAAAACCCAACAGATTCTACTCTAGTGAACATGTAGCAGTATGGACTTGTTCACCAATCAGTACGTTATTTCAACACCTGGAAAGCACTGGCTGGCCTTATTTGCATGTTGAAACCATTAAGTCACACAATGAAAACTGGATTTGCACGTTTTCCCCAGCCAACATCCAAAGAGCACAGCACTATTAGACACTATGATGGACTCCACACATGAAATTGTGCTGGGGTATTAATATGTGCAGCTGGTTTAAAAACTAAAAGCATCTATTTGAGAATCCTGACTTTTTTGGGTGATTTTAATCAGAGGTGAGTTCCATGTGAATTAATGTTGAATTGGAGCTGAATAGCACTTACTGATGACTTGTTTTCTTCTCAGCCAGGAGCCAACTAATCATCCATCCATCCATCTTCTACCGCTTACTCCTTCAGGGTCACAGGGGACCTGGAACCTATCCCAGGGCACATCGGGCACAAGGCGGGGTACACCCTGAACAGGGTGCCAGTCCATCGCAGGGCACAATTACATACACACTCACACACCCATTCATACACTACGGACACTTTAGACACGCCACCAACCAATCATGACTACGGTAATGAAAGTTTTCTTCTACAAAAGGTATATTTAAACAATATCACATGAGTAAAAGTGCTGTTGTACTGAATATCAGCACAGCTGTGATCAAGCTTTCAGGGAAAATGTACATTAAAAATAAACCTAAATTTTTGGATCTTCATTATGGTTGCATTATCTTCCGAATGTCTTAAAGCAGATTATTTTGGGGTTTTGTAAACAACACCATTGCAAATGATCATAAGTTTAAAAAAAAAAAAAAAACACACAATGGTAGGAAGTAGAGGCTGGGGCTGATTTCTTTCTAGCCCAGACTGTAGATTCGTACAGCGTATCAGTGACAGCCGGGCCAAACGATTACATTGGGTGAATACATCCAAGGTTTGTGTGCATTGAAGCAAATTTATTTAAGCTAGATTCACTGACATATCCTCAGCATTGATTGAGAAGGTGCATGTGAGATAGCAGGAGTAAACTAGAAGTAAACAGAATATGCACACATTATCTCATCCAAGTAAAATTACAAAGGGACAAATGCCAGAAGTGGGATTTGAACAAAAAAGCTGTCTAGGCAGTATAACCTTTATAATCAGCCAATTCAAATGTGATAATACACTAACTGTGAAGCAGGAAATGTCCCACGATAAGAATAAGGAATGTTAAAGTACAGTGAATCTTTGAGCAGTGACACACTCATGGCACACTGTGGTAAGTAACCTAATACTTTTTGCTAGAAATATGCTGCTGTTAGCTACATTTTAAATTTATCTACACAGTTTGTATTAAAGACAGATAGTTATTAGCATTATTCACATATTAAAATGAGCATTATATTACATTATCAGTGTTATTAGCTGTTGCTTGCTGTTTTTAGCTGATGTTTTGATGTCCCTTAGTGAAAAGTGACTAATGTAATTTGCTATTTCTTTCTTTATTTTTAATATAATTTTGCTATATTTTGTCATTTCCTGTTGTACTTTTACTATAATACTTTAAGTAACTATGATGGTTGGTACATTTGATCTTACCTTGAGTAAATAATTTGAAGCTTTTTTTAAAACCCGAATTTAGATGAGTATACTTTCAGATGAGTATAACTTGAGTAAGGAATTTGTGCCTGGCTTCTTCCGCCACTTCTGGTTCCAGGTCAGTCCTCAGTTGCTACACCTAATACTGAATAGAAGAAATACAAGACATCAAATGCACCACAGATGTATTACTGAAGTGTCTCTCTTCATTGTGCTCCATTGAGAGCCTGAAGGGACATGATGATATGTGTGGTGTAACAAACTGAATGTCTGGACCCATGTGCTCCAGGCAAGACATTTTATCATCCTGAATGCTGCAAAGCTTGCTTAAGTAATCAAGGAAGGAGTGAGGTGCATGTTTGACAGCCTAGACCCCCCACCCCCACCCCCCTTCAATAACACCAGTGGTCAAATAAAGATTGCAGACATATATATGCAGATGGTTTGAATTTGCAGTGAAAGAAACATGCTGGACAGGCCTGAGCTGGTGAGCTGGGCTTCCTCCACAGGAAGTGCAATAATTAAAGCCCAGGAGGCCGAGCAGCCCCAGGCCACTGCAGCCGTAGCTGAGGAACACCTCTCCAGTTTCACCCAGAATTCCATCAGTGTGATCTCCATACACATATTATGCTGCAGTTTGTGTTATTCTGCTCTCAACTAAGTCCAACATGGAGAGCAGACAATCTGATGGAGTGACAGGGAATTTTCATACACACTGTTTCCCTGAGGACAGGTACAGGTTATTTTTGTCAAAAGTTTTTGCTTACTTATTAAGTTAAATTTGCCTAAATAATTGACTAAGTGTTGATATCACTTTTTGTTCATGCAAACTGTGTAACAGAAAATGTTTAAGTCCATGAAACAAAACCTATTGCTATTATTATTATTTTTTGTTGCAAATGCAGGATTTCAACTTGAAGTGAGCGTTCAATTTATTCTTCGCATTGCACTGTGTTATATTTTACAGTATACATATAATAAAATAGAAAATCTCATGCAAAACAGCATTATAAAAAATAGATTTATTTGCCATTAGAAGAGATTTCAATATAATTGTGGCATATAGCAGAGTACAGAAATATGTTAGATCTATCCAAAAGTTCAACAAATAATTTGGGACATTGTACATAAACAGTTTTATCATTATTCATAAGACTACCAATAATTACATAATACTACCATGTCAGGATTTTAGCTGACTCGCATGCGATGTAAAACCACATAAAATGGCTTAGGTGAATTAAATAGAACAATGAAGCTAAACTGGTACATTTCAGAGATTTAATAAAAAAAAAAATATTCATTGTGATAATGTAGGAATATCTGTTAAACTCTTTGTTTTCTCAATTCTGTCTTAAGACTATGCAAACCTTTGCACTTGTTGGTAGATATTGTGTACCATTGATGTAATGTAGTGTACGATTGCGTTTTTAACTTCTGCTGCTTCATCACAAGATGGCGCTGTTTGCTAAACTAGAACCAGTGACAAGTGCTGTAAAGTAGAATACACTGCACTAATCTTTTCAGATTGTGCAGGGAATGAATATGTTTGTGGATTACTGAAGTTCAGTTTCAAAATCCAATACTGTGCTTAAATGAACATAAAATGTCAGCAAATACAGTTAATCATAGAGTTAATTGTATAGCAATTTTACAATAAATAAGATTTAAACCAAAGAACATTGCATTGTTGCATGTGAGGCATATTAACAGGTGTACAGAACACAGAAGGAACCAAACTGCACAAAAGTAAAACTCTTGATCAAAGTTAATGACAAGATCATAAATGTAATAAATTCAATGCAGAATTCAGTTGTATAGTAGTCAGTTGGTTATGCTTAATTTGTGCATAATTAAACTGGATTCTAGAGAACACTGCAGGTTTATTTAACTCTACGCAGTCAAATCACCAAAGTATTAATAATAGTAGAGTGGAAAAGCAAATGAAACATGCTGCCTTGTACATTTCAAGAGAATGAAGGCTGCAGAGATTTTAATAGAACTATTTTAGTGGCACAGTCTTTTCTCAAGCCCATTACAGAGTTGCTGATTAGACAGATTCGTGCCATTTGCACCCAAGTAGCAAAACGGCAGCGACATGTAAAATGTACACAGGCAGCATCAGACCAAGCAACAGTCTATCTAGGGCATTTATAGGACCAATCCAATATGGTGTCCTCAAGGCAACACACACAATAAAACTCAAAAAATTCCCCCTGAAAAAAATGTTAATCTTATGCATTATCTATCAAATGTATTGAACACATTCATGTGACAAAGGAGTCACTTCTCGTTGCAGTTTGTCTGTGAAAATGAACTATGCTCTTGAATTAGATTTCACTTCCCCAGCCGCCTGGCTACATCCTGGTAAGCTAGTTCGATCTCTCTGTCAGCTGCACACGTGTTGGTGAACTCGTCCCGTGCATAGGCATTCTGTAGATAGCGCCAAACTCCACTGTACTCTGATGGTATCTCAAAGTTACGGTATTTCTTAGATACTACCTTAAAACGAGAATGTCTTCATTGGAAAATCTCCAGTGGATATAAAAACATATATACAGTTTAAAAATACTGGAACATTATTCCTGGCTTTTGAAATCAGAGGGCTTACCTTGACAACATGAAGTTTAGGGAGAAGGTTGCAGTCTGCGAGTGTTAATTCATTGCCATCAAGGTATTTACGATTGGAGCACTTTTCCTCCTCCATGCTATCTGCATCAATCTCCTCAGGTAGAGGAGAGTTAAGGAAGTCATCTAATTTTTTCAGAGTCTTCAGTAAACCTCGCTGTAGACCTTCAAGGTCAAAAGATTGGTCCAAAGTGTATTGGTCCAAAGAGGACTGCCAGAACATGGAGAATGAGTAATTTTTGGCATTGAATCACCATAAATTATGCCACTCACTTGTGTTAGCCTCAGGCTTTATGTTCTTTATGTATGCAGAGAACTTAGCGAAGATGTCATTTCCTGCTGTATTTGATTCCCTGTTTTTTGTTGCTAATTTTGGGTACCTTGAGAGAAAGGAAGCAATAAGGCGTTCAACTTGCACAAGAAAAAAAAAATACACAAAAAACAACTCTACCCTGACTACATACTTTGGAGGAGCTAGCATCTCCTCTAGGTACTCCTCGATCTTGTTGACATCAGTCCGCACCTCGCCATTGAAGGTGAGAAAAGGTGGGTGTGTTCCAGGCGCCAGATTATGTAGATCTGGTGGTTTCCTGAGGAGCAATCCCAAACAACAACAGATTCGACATGAACACTCAGAAGTTATACCGCCCAAATTATACTCATTTTCATGACCATATTATTACCTTTTCAGATCAACAGTGGTGACATTGAATACCACCCCTTTCAACCATAAGATCATGAAGAGTCTTTGGGAGAAGGGACAGTTCCCAATGCTCTCTCCATCACTGCCTGCCTTGAATGAAATAATCCATTAGAACGAAAAGAATCATTAAAGAGCAACAATTCTACTAATGAGACTTAATATTTATAGCATATAGGAACTAATGTGAAAAGAAGGCTATCATTTGTTTAGGAAAAAATTTAACACAAAGATGTTCATGTGCTTATTCTGAGACTCCTATTCACAATATGTTCATGTTCATATTGAATATTCTTTCAATGCACTTGAAGTGTAATGATTTATAATCACACTCTTCAGTGTCACCCATAAAAGAAAGGGCTTGGTTCCCTTTGAGCTTGGTTCCACTCAAGCCATCAGAGGGCATCTTTTCTTGCCACTGCCACCCCTGGCTTGCACATTAAGGATCTACAAAGAAAAAACACCTGCCTAACATAGTGCAGGCCCATTAGTACAACCAAAACAGCTCTGACACGTCAAGGCATGGTCCTGTTCTGATGCTCACATGCACTTTCAGTGGTGGACTGGCTGCATAGCTACAGACCGGTCCGAGTGCCCACGCTGACCGGGCACTCGGACCGGTCTGTAGATGTGCAGCACTATACACAGCAAGCTGTGATGCACTGTGTGTTCTGACACCTTTCTATGATAGCAAGCAATAACTTTTTCAGCAATTTGTGTTACAGTAGCTCTTCTGTGGGATCAGACTAGACAGGCTAGCCTTTGCTCCCCACATACAGTGGTGTGAAAAAGTGTTTGCCCCCTTCCTCATTTCTTGTTCCTTTGCATGTTTGTCACACTTAAGTGTTTCGGAACATCAAACCAATTTAAACAATAGTCAAGGACAACACAAGTAAACACAAAATGCAATTTGTAAATGAAGGTGTTTATTATTAAAGGTGAAAAAAAATCCAAACCATCATGGCCCTGTGTGAAAAAGTGATTGCCCCCTAAACCTAATAACTGGTTGGGCCACCCTTAGCAGCAACAACTGCAACCAAGCATTTGTGATAACGTGCAATGAGGCTTTTACAGCGTCCTGGAGGAATTTTGGCCCACTCATCTTTGCAGAATTGTCCTAATTCAGTTACATTAGAGGGTTTTTGAGCATGAACGGCCTTTTTAAGGTCATACCACAACATCTCAATAGGATTCAGGTCAGGACTTTGGCTAGGCCACTCCAAAGTCTTCATTTTGTTTTTCTTCAGCCATTCGGTGGTGGACTTGCTGGTGTGTTTAGGATCATTGTCCTGCTGCAGAACCCAAGTTCGTTTCAGCTTGAGTACACGAACAGATGGTCGGACATTCTCCTTCAGGATCTCTTGGTAGACAGCAAAATTCATAGTTCCTTTTATCACGGCAAGTCTTCCAGGTCCTGAAGCAGCAAAACAGCCCCAGACCATCACACTACCACCACCATATTTTACTGTTGGTATAATGTTCTTTTTATGAAATGCAGTGTTCCTTCTATGCCAGATATACTTGGACACACACCTTCCAAAGAGTTCCACTTTTGTCTCATCGGTCCACAGAATGTTGTCCCAAAAGTCTTGGGGATCATCAAGATGTGTTGTGGAGAAATTGAGACGAGCTTTGATGTTCTTTTTGCTCAGCAGTGGTTTTCTCCTTGGAACTCTGCCATGCAGGCCATTTTTGCCCAGTCTTTTCCTGAAGGTGGAGGCATGAACGCTGACCTTAACTGAGGCAAGTGAGGCCTGCAGTTCTTTGGACGTTGTTGTGGGGTCTTTGTGACCTCTTGGATGAGTCGTCGCTGCGCTCTTGGGGTAATTTTAGGCGGCCGGCCACTCCTGGGAAGGTTCACCACTGTTCCATGTCTTCGCCATTTGTGGATAATGGCTCTCACTGTGGTTCGCTGGATTCCCAAAGCTTTGGAAATGGCTTTATAACCCTTTCCAGACTGATAGATCTCAATTACTTTCTTTCTCAATTGTTCCTGAATTTCTTTGGGTCTCGGCATGATGTGTAGCTTTTAAGGATCTTCTGGTGGACCTTACTGTGTCAAGCAGCTCCTATTTAAGTGATGCCTTGATTGTGAACAGGTGTGGCAATAATCAGGCCTGGGTGTGGCTAGAGAAATTGAACTCAGGTGTGGACAACCACAGTTATAGTATGTTTTAACAAGGGGGGCAATCACTTTTTCACACAGGGCCATGATGGTTTGGATTTTTTTTCACCTTTAATAATAAACACCTTCATTTACAAATTGCATTTTGTGTTTACTTGTGTTGTCCTTGACTATTGTTTAAATTGGTTTGATGTTCCGAAACACTTAAGTGTGACAAACATGCAAAGGAACAGGAAATGAGGAAGGGGGCAAACACTTTTTCACACCACTGTACATCAGTAAGCATTATGCACCCATGACCCTGTCACCAGTTGTCCTTCCTTGAACTACTTTTGGTAGGTACTAACCACCGCATACCCCACCTGCCGTTTTGGAGATACTATGATTTGATGGAGATGCTCACAATTTGGGCCCTGTTATGCTTGCCCATGTTTCCTGCTTCTAAACCAACTATTTCAAAAGCTTACTGTTCACATGCTAACTTTATATATATATATATATATATATATATATATATATATATATATATATACACACACACACACACACACACACACACCACCCCTTGACAGATGCCACTGTAATCAATGCTATTCACTTCACCTCTCAGTGCTGTTAATGTTATGGCTAATTGGTGTAATCAACATAAATTTTTGTAAAACTGCTTTGTGCCTACTGCTTAAAGGGCTATACCAAAAATTTTTTACTGAACTGAAATACACATCATATACAGAAGGGTTAAAAAAAAAGTGGCCACCATGCACCACTAAAACAGCTCCACAAAACACCTTGGCATAGAATCCACACATCTCTGGAACTGTACTAGAGGGATGAACACCATTTCCCCAAAAATATTTCCTGAATTCGTTTTTTGATGATAGTGGTGGAGAGCATTGTCCAACAAAAAACACTAAAATCTCTAACAGCTGTCCAATTTGGATGAGACCTAGTGACTGAGAAGGCCATGGCATATGATTTACATAATGTTCACACTCATGAAACCATAGAAATGATCAATTTAATTCAATTCAGCAATTCCACAGCAGTATAATGAAATATAGTGTAGCTAGCTTCAAGAATAGCAGCAATTGCTGAAAGCTACAGTAGAGGAGCTGCAGCCACCATTTTGGTCATTTAGTGTCATAGGATGAAAGTAATCAGTCAGAATAACTTTGTAATTATTTGCAGTGACCCTTCCCTCTAATAGGAAAAGTGGACCCAAACCAAGTCTGTACAATGTGCCACCAAAGTATAAGAAACCTTATTGTTTTTTTTATTTTATTTTATTTGTTATCTAACTGTTTAAACTGACTCAGTTGTTATATTCTATTATTTATGCATTTATGACATGAACAAAGTCATTAAATGTTATAATTAATTCCTTCATTACCTTTCCAACTAGTATTGTGGAAACATTAACCCTCTTTAAAACGAGTCATTTATAAAGCCTCGTGTGAACCTAATACAAAAGAACTTAGTATGTGAGTCAATGTCATGGGGCCAGACTCAAGATTATTACACCCTTGAGTGGCATGCACAGTTGGGTGAATCAGGTGGGGCCTTTTGTCCTTGCAGTTAATCCTGATATCAAGTCAATTATATGAACCAAACAAGGGAGCAATCACAATCCATATCTGAAATTAAGTCCTCATGCTATCCAATAGCAGCATTGAACTGGTACAGAAAACTGAGCCAGTCACAGGATCCCAACTACAGCTGAATTATTGATGGAAATTCCATTACCTGCCTCATTAGCCCTCGGCCCAAAAAGTTCGAGTCTGACTTGTCAACAGAACCTTGGGCTTGACTTCATCCTAACCCCTTTTAATTGATTCTGTTTTATCACCTCTTCACTACAGGTTCAAATGTAGACAGCTTAGATTTCAAAGGGCTACAGCGGGGATTCAACAGGGTTTTTTTGTTTTTTTAAATATTACATTGGTATAATGCAATACGCTTTATTATGAATAGATTCACACACTGTCAGAGATATATACACACACACACACACACACACATACAAGATCTGTGTTTCTACAATTAGGTCCACTTTTCCCTCCTTAATGCTTTCATAAAACGCTTAAACAATCGGTTGCATGGGATTTTCCCAGTGGTTGTACTACAGATGTTTGGCTGAATATTTATATGCAATGTAACACATCAATTGCTATAAAGATATTAATAAACTAAGGTCACAAGAAAGAAATACTGACTTAACTTACAGTACTTCAGCTGATGATGCAACTGATCTGATCTTTCATTAGATTCTGCAATAGTCACATCATTTCCGTCATCTTCAACTATTACAGTGTTATTGGTTGTGCTCTATCAAAACTCATGGAGCAAGCCACAGACGTTAGCACTGATCTGATTTAGCCTAGTGTAGCACTCCTACTGAGGAATTAGAGCGTTGCAGTGTTGATAGGTAGGTAGAAATAATTCAGGAGGGAGTGTGCCTCCTGGGCAGAGAGAGTGCTACCAAGACACCTGTCCATTTCAACTCAGCACTTCAGTACTTCTGCTTCATTGACCAAGTGCTGCTGATCAAACACTAAAACACAGACCTACAGAATATGTACACATCAAAACATAGCTAAAATATTGACTCAAAAAAGTGTGCAAAGAGATTTCTCATGATAGCAGATAGAAGTGAAATGAATAAAGGTAAATATTAGCATGCCATGCATCCTTACCTTTACAAACAACTCAATGTCAGGATCCTTATCCTCTTCATTTGAAGAGACCAGTTCTGTCATATTGATTCAGGCTTTATTAATGTTCCCCTAAACCAAATATGCCACTGAGTTCAGGGTGGGATGGCTCATAAGCAGGAGGAAGCTTGCTCACCAAAAGAATCTCCTTCCTGTCCTTACTGTACCTCTTGTAGTGGCTGTAGTGATGGTCGTATTCATGCAACAAGTGCATGAGGTGCAGCCTTGTTTTGATTTGGCCCCTGGGCCCAGCTGTCAGGGGTACAGCATGCTCTCACTATCACACTCAGGCCAAAAATAACCAGCAAAGAGGAGAGGGAGGAGCTCCAAACGTCTGCTCCTGTGTCACCTACACTCCCTCCACACACACTCTCGCTCTCTGGCCTTTATGTCCTGCCAGCGTTCAATAACTTTTCAGTCTCTCCTGCAAAAAAAAAAAAAAAAATAGTGTCTGTAACTGAGTCACCCTGGGAGCACAGGAAAGAGATGTCCTACTTCAGATGGTGCTTAAGCACTAAAAGGTGTTACATCAGTAACTGATGTAAAATTGATGTTATATTGTTAGAACCAATATAATATTGCAATATAACTAGATACAGTGAAAGATCATTTGATAAACAGCATGAATAATCTAGCAATCTATCCTCTACCAACAGTATATCTATGCTTCAAACTATGAGATTAAAAAGTAAGCATCTCCTGAATATACAGCATGAAAGAATCCTCAAAAAAAAAAGTTAACATGTTATACATACTGATTAATATCATTGTGAAAATGATCACCTGTAGGAAAGTGCAGCATATGCTATATAGTCAGAGGTGGGCTATAGCCTGGAGTGGAGAAGGGAACAGGACATTCCACTCTCTAAATATAGAGGCTTGCTCAACTCTTAACTCACGCCACACACACCGAGCTCCCACCTAGGGCTTAGGTCTTAGGTCTTATGATTTCAAATTCCACCTGAAACACAACAGTTATTACTACATGCACAAGAATCGAGTTATTACATGATTTATCATTTTGTTTAATAAATACCAATGGCACAATAATTTACTAAAGGAGACTTTATTACGAGAAAGACAGTCAACTTAGAGCTTGTCAGAGTTGCAATTTCATCCACATACACAGGCGAAACAATTTACAATCACGGCTAACTGAAATGAACTTGAAATGTACCAGTCACCCATTTTCTTTCCCTCTCTCTCTTTTTTTGATGCCATGAAACCTTGAGAGATTTCCACATCATTGTGAGCCTCATTATAAGACACACATATCCGAGAGAGCGACCTCTAGTGGTTCAGATGTAACCAGATTACAAAGCTGGAAATATACAGTATTACTTTAGAACATGTAGCAACCATTTAAGCTGCCTTAAAATAACACCACTACATTTTACACAAGAAAGAAAATCTATCAAAATCATGGTTTAAACACACACAGATGGCTACACAAAAACTCATACAACATATCAGTAACCAACAATCGTTCCCTTGCATAGTTACACAGTACCGTTACCTTTAGAGGAATACTTCAAGAAGCCCTTAAACCCATCTCACCATTAACGCAAACATCTGAGTGCAATGTCATTATTTATTTAAAAAAAAAAAAAACAACAACAACATTTCTTTATTAATTATTATCTAAAAGCATCATATTTTCCAAATCACTGAATAGCCTACACGTATACACTACCAGAATAGAAAAATAGAATTTCTTTTAACACTATCTAAATATAAAGCTCAATATTCACTGAGGAAGCAGAAGGAATAAACATTCATATGCTCGTAAAGCATACAACACAAGGAAATAAATATACAGTGTACTTAACTCGGTAACTTGATTGCTTCAGTTCCTGGTACTACGCTGGAGATCAGAAAGTACCTTAAACCACTGGAGCAATGCAAAATATGAATATTCTCAGTGTATTTCCACCAAGTCATTAAGGTGAATGAACATTGTACTTCAGCGTACCTGATAACACCTATGCCTGTCTAACTTATAGTTTACTATTGTTTTTGGTTGTATGTACAAAACAATAGCTGCTTTAAAAATAATGGAAGTATTAAATTTTATGCTGTTGTATATTCATTTGCAAATGCTTTATACTGGAAAAAAACAAAAAAAAACCTACATATTAATCTCACTACACAGCGTCTTCATCTCTGACATCTTAATATAATCTGTTCCCTCATTACATTACATTCCTAGACCAGAAAGAAACAGGCAAGAACTTGAAACGTCATGGAAAACTGCATTCCTTATATAAACTACTGCTTAAATAAATAGCAGAACAATTCTTTGGATAGCAATAGGTGAAAATAGGCACTCAAACTAATTTTTTTTGTGCCTTTTTGTTTATTTTCTTTTGCAAGCATAGTGCAGGTACTTAAACCAATCCTAAAGTTTCCACACTCATTCAAGCAAAGGCTCGTCATCATCATCCTCCAGCTCTAAGCGGGCAAATGGCTGTGACGAGGAACGCTCCCTGTTCTTTAGCTGTCTAAATAGGAGGGTGATGGTGGTGAGCACTATGAAGGCGCCAATGACGATCCCTATCACCGCTGCCAGGTCTGAGCACTTCTCCTTGAGCAGCATGCAGCGCACGTTGGTGAAGCTGCCGTTATTGGGCACCTCAGGGATGCCCAGGAGGTTGCACATGAGTGGGTAGAGATCCACGCTGTTGATGGTGTTCATCCGATAGCCTTTCCGAAAGGCAGGGCCCTGAGCTGCCAGGAAGGGGTGCATGCTGAGCAGAGAGTTATCATAGCCATGATCACCCACTGTGGAACAAAACAGTACAGGATTAATGTCAAAATAACATTTTGAACATTTAAACAGCACTGCAAGCATACTAGTCATCTGATAACTTGATTAGACAGCACTTACATCTTGGGAGGTTGCCTTGCTGGACAATTGTCCAACCTTCATCAGCAATCAGGATGATCGGCTGAATGCGTTTATTGTTTCTGTAGTGCAGCCTGTCAGGTATTGCAGCTTTCATGTAAGCCTTCATGTGCATGTTGCAGTTGCTAAGGTTTTTGTACAGATCTGCGGAATCTGTAAATAAAAAAATAAAAAATAAAGAATTTCACCTAAAACAAATAAAAAAAAATTTAATAAAATTTTTAAAATCCCCTCAAATACACTGGGATTTCCCTGGGACCGAAGTGCCAACATTGCTGGAAGACAAAAAAAAAAAAAAACCCCAAAAAAAGAAATGTACCACAAAAAGCATATACTGATGGACGTAACGGCATACATCTGATATTTAACTGCAATCTGTACAAAAATGTTTGGAATTTTAGAAATATTTGTAACTAGGCGAGTGTATAAGCTTTCATTAAACTGTTGCAAATTGTCATGCTTGCAGTCTGGTCCATGTTAGTTACACATAATGAAAGTATAAAAGTGTATAATATACAACCCTAGTTCTGAAAAAGTTGGGACAGTATGGAAAATACAAAAAACTAAACAAAGTGTCAAAATTGAAAAAAAAAGTGTCAATTGAAAAGTCAATTCACCCTGTAGTTTACTGCATTATTAACACATTATTTGATTTACTTTGTGAATTGAATTTATTTTTGAAAATATACAGTATGTCAAAAAGTGAGTACACTGGGGGCGCTGTTGGGCGGGTGGTGGAGTGGGTTGGTTTTCGGTTGAGCTCCTGCCGAACTTGTGGGTTTTTTGAGTTAGTAGATGTTTTTTCATTGTTGAATACTAGCATGCCCTGTTCCTGGCAGGTTTTCTTGGTTTGATGGTCTGCGTGAAGATGGCGGCAAACTGGCGGAAGTATAAATTTACCGAGTCGGCCAGGTCTGGGCCCAGTGCTGCTTCGGCCGTGAGTTCTGCTGCCTCCCCGGGCTCAGTGACCCCGCTCCCATCGAACAGCCAGGAGTTGGACACTGAATCATTGGGGACGGATATCCTACTTTCGCTTGGGGCTGACATTGCTGCAGTGATGGAAACTGAGCTGAAGAGTGCACTTGCTCATCTGTAGACCCTTCTGCATTGGAAGACTTTAAGACCCTGCATGTTCCATCCTTAGATCCAAGGGATGCTGCAGATCTGGAGGAGGACTTCCCGGTGGGGGAGATAGCATCAGTGATTGGCTCTATGCAAAGCGGCATGTCCCCAGGACCAGATGGTTATCCAAATGATTTTTATAAAAAGTTTTCAAGGCAACTCTCCCCTTTGTTACTATCAGTTTTCAAGGAGTCGTTCTCCTTGAGGGGCCTGCCATCTATTATGCGTGAAGCAGTTATCTCCTTACTCCTTAAGAGAGACAAAAGTCCTCGAGTGCAGCTCTTACCAGCCAGTTTCTTTACTAAATGGCAATGTTAAAATCCTTGCTAAAACTCTGGCACGTCGCTTGGAGGGAGTTCTTCCATCCATTATATCACCGGACCCAACTCGTTTTATTAGAAATCGATACTCTTTTTTTCAACATCAGACGCCTTTTCAATATCCTCTATAGCCCCTGCCCACCTGGCACCCCAGAAGTGGTGCTTCCACTTGATGCTGAAAAAGCATTGTGGTGGAGTGGGGCTTTTCAGCGCGATGGAGAGGTTTGGATTTGGTCCCAGGTTCATATCATGGATCAAACTTCTATATACGTCTCCGAGGACTGCTGTTCGCACTAATAATAATAATTTGTCTACCTACTTCAAGCTCCAGCGGGGTACAAGAGAGTTGTCCTCTATCACCACTGCTATTTGCCATTGCAATGGAGCCACTTGCTGTGGTGCTAAGACAGAATGCTGACATTAGGGGGATCTGGCGTGCGGAGATGGAGCATAAAGTTTCTTTGTACGTGGACGACATGCTATTGTTCATTTCACAGCCCCTTGAGAGTTTCCCTGAACTAATAACCCTACTCAAGGTTTTTGGTAGAATATCGGGCTATAAGGTCAATATTCAAAAAAGTGAACTGATGCCTGTTGGGGAGCGGGCACCCCAGGTACCCCTAGACTCATTACCTTTCAGAATTAGTTTAAAGAAATTCAAGTATCTCTGGGTGTGGGTTACGCATAGTTATAAAGACCTATACCTTGCTAATTATCAGCCTGTTAACCAATCTGAAGCAGGATACTGAGCGGTGGGACCCCCTGCCTCTCTCCCTGGGGGGCAGAATCAATACTATAAAGATGAATGTGCTGTCTAAATTTTTTAAAGTTTTTCAGTGTTTCTTACAAAATCCTTCTTTTCAAAACTGAACAATCAGATATCAGCCTTTATCTGGAACAAAAAGCCACCACAGATCAAAAGGTATATATTGCAGAGACCTCGAGCGAAGGGAGGGATGGCACTCCCAAACTTCATGTACTACCACTGGGCAGCTTATATAAGATCATTGTTGTACTGGATGGGGAAAGAGTGCGTCAGCCCCTGTGTGGACACTTATGGAGGGGGCGTCTATCGCGTCCACCTCCCTGGCAGCCTTACTGTGTGCTAAATTACCGTTTACCTCTAATCCAGTTGTTGTACACTCAATCAAAATTTGAAATCAGTTTAGAAGATCTTTTTCCCTTGGGGACTTGTAACTCATGGGGCTAATTGCAAATAATCATCTGTTTCTCCGGTCCTTGTTGGATAAGACTTTCATTACTTGGTCTAGAAAGGGAGCTGTCTTACTGTCTGATCTCTATTTGGAGGGCGTTTTTATCTCATTCGAGCAGCTCATGCAGAAATATGACATTCCCAGATCACATTTTTATAAGTATTTGCAGCTTAGAAGCTTTGTGGCCTTAAATTCGGACACCTTCTCGTTGTACCCTTCTAATTCGCTATTAGATGTAATTTTTAAACTGTAAACTGGCCAGGAAGCGGACAATAAGGGTTATCTATGACCTACTAAGCATGCATGACTTGTCCTTAGATCTCCTTAAGAACAAATGGGAGGCGGATTTAGGTGAATCAATTTCTGATGCTGATAGGTGCAAGGTAATCCAGGGGATTTTCTCCTCCTCCATATGTCTCAGGCATGCGGTTGTCCAATTTAAAATGGTTCACCGTTTGTATTGGTCCAAAGCTAGACTCTCGAAGATTAATTCCGATATAGATCCCACATGTGACTAATGCAGACAGGCCCCAGCTACTCTGTTGCATATGTTCTGGACATGTCCAAAGCTGTACACATTCTGGCAATCTATATTTGAGACCTTTACTAAGATATTGGGAAGAGTAGTACAGCGATGTTTGGGGTGACCCCAGAGAATACTCCTTATAGATGGTGCGAAACCAGCATGATGTCCTTCTGCAATCTCCTGGCCAGGAGATTAATATTGTTTAGATGGAAGGATCCTGCTCCACTGATGTATGGTCATTGGGTCAGGGAAGTCATGTCTCATCTTAACTTGGAAAAAATTAGGCACACTGTCAGGGGGGCGACTGGGAAATTTTACAGAATCTGGCAACCGTTTCTGTTCTTTGTCAGAGATGGGGATGCTGAAAGTATTATGTGACCATTGTCTATAATTTTGTTTAATTTGCTCTCTTCTATGGTGGTCTGGTTTTATAATACATAATATGTATGTTCTTTGTCTGGCACTTGGGGGGAGGGGGGTGTTTTCTGTCTGTTTGGTTGGTGCTGTATATTTAATTTGAAAAATGTTAATAAAGAAACCTTGATCAAAAAAAAAAAAAGTGAGTACACCCCTCACATTTTTGGAAATATTTGATTATATCTTTTCATGTGACAACACTGAAGAAATGACACTATGCTACAATGTAAAGTAGTGAGTGTACAGCTTGTATAACAGTGTAAATTTGCTGTCCCCTCAAAATAACTCAACACACAGCCATTAATGTCTAAACCACTGGCAACAAAAGTGAGTACACCCCTAAGTGAGAATGTCCAAATTGGGCCCAATTAGCCATTTTCCATACCCGGTGTCATGTGACTTGTTAGTGTTACAAGCTCTTAGGTGTGTTAAATTTGGTGTCATCGCCCTCACACTCCCTCATACTGGTCACTGGAAGTTCAACATGGCACTTCATGGCAAAGAACTCTCTGAGGATCTGAAAAAAATAATTGTTGCTCTACATAAAGATGGCCTAGGCTATAAGACCCTGACACTGAGCTGCAGCACAGTGGCCAAGAACATACAGCAGTTTAACAGGACAGATTCCACTCAGAACAGGCCTTGCCATGGTCAACAAAAGAAGTTGAGTGCACATGCTCAGCGTCATATCCAAAGGTTGTCTTTGGGAAATAGACGTATGAGTGCTGCCAGCATTGCTGCAGAGATTGAAGGGGTGGGGGGGTCAGTCTGTCAATGCTCAGACCATATGCCACACACTGCATCAAATTCGTCTGCAAATTGGTCTGGGGCTGCATGAGTGCTGCCGGCACTGGGGAGCTACAGGTCACCGAGGGAACCATGAATGCCAACATGTATTGTGACATACTGCAGCAGAGCATGATCCCCTCCCATCGGAGACTGGGCCGCAGGGCAGAATTAAAGCATGATAACAACCCCAAACACACCTCCAAGACGACCACTGCCTTGCTAAAGAAGCTGACGGTAAAGGTGATGGACTGGCCAAGCATGTCTCCAGACGTAAACCCTATTGAGCATCTGTGGGTCATCCTCAAATGGAAGGTGGAGGAGCACAAGGTCTCTAACATCTGAAGAGGACTCCAGTGGCAACCTGTGAAGCACTGGTGAACTCCATGCCCAAGAGGGTTAAGGCAGTTCTGGAAAATAATGGTGGCCACACAAAATTTTGACACTTTGGTCCCAATTTGGACATTTTCTCTTACGGGTGTACTCACTTTTGCTGCCAGCGGCTTAGACATTAATGGCTGTGTGTTGAGTTATTTTGAGGGGAGAGCAAATTTACACTGTTACACAAGCTGTACACTCACTACTTTACATTGTAGCAAAGTGTCATTTCTTCAGTCACATGAAAAGATATAATCAAATAGTTACAAAAATTTGAGAGGTGTACTCACTTTTGTGAGATACTGTACACTCATTTCATATCTGATGACTGCAACACACTCAAAAAAGTTGGGACAGACAACTGTTTACCAATGTGTAACATCACTTTAAAAAAAAATAATAATAACACTTATTTTGCGCTTCATAATGCGCCACATATTTTCAGAAACAGGTCAGGACTGCGGCAGGCCATGCTAGCACCCGCACTCTCTGCTTACACAACCATGCACTTGTAATCTGGGCAGAATGTCGTTTGGTGTTGTCCTGCTCTGGATGGCAGCATATGTTGCTCCAAACTGTGTACATATCTTTCTGCATTAATGTTGCCCTCACAGATGTGCAAATTACCCATGCCATGAGCACTGACACACCCCCATACCATGACGCTGAAGGACCTGACGCTGATAACAGCTTGGAAGGTCCTTTTCCTCTTTGGCCCAGAGAACACGATGGCTGTTTTGTCCAAAAACTATTTGACTTGTCGGACCCCAAAACACAATTCCACTGTGCTACTGTCCATCTCAGATGAGCCTGAGCCCATTGAAATCAGCGGCACTTTTAGATAGTGTTGATGTGTGGCTTCTGTTTTGCATAGTAAAGCCTTAACTTGCACCTGTGAATGCAGCGGCGAATGATGTTTACTTACAAAGGTTTACCAAAGTATTCCCGAGCCCATGTCAGGATATCCATTACAGACTCATGATGGTTTTTAAGACAGTGAAGTCTGAGGGATAAGCGATCATGTGAATTCAGAACTGGTTTTCGGCCTTGCCCTTTATGCACCGAGATTTGACTGGATTCCTTGAATCTTTTAATTATAATTAACTGGTCACATCACTATTAGTCCTACATTACCCCTGTTCCAACTTTTTTGGAATGTGTTGCATGCATCAATTTCAAAATAAACGTTTACCTTCAAAAAACTATTCAGTTGATTACACAAAACGTCTTTATGCGTTTTTTTGTTGTTGTTTAAATACAAGTCAATGTACATTTACAAATCATTCCTCTTTGCTTTCATTGGCATTTTCCATACTGTCCGAACTTTCTTGGAATTTGGGTTGTAATAAGTACACAAACTAAGACCGAAAACCCCTGTTTTTCCACATTCGCATTACTAACAATGCATGGAATTTGTTTTTCTTATTGAACAAATCTATCAAACAATCAACACAGCAATATACAACCCACCTAAATAAAGTCAACGTAAAGCAAAACAACTGCGCCTCTTTCCCCTTCAGCGAATTGCCTTTTACACTGGCCGTATTTTTTTTGGTTTAGTCTTACTGCTGGTTTAACTGAAAAAGCAGAAATGCGTAATTTACAGGTATCTCCTGTATTGCCATAGAAAGGGGACAAAAACTGTAATCCTATAACATACTGATGTTGGCATCTATGATGGGATTATAAACACCCTATTTTTAATTATTATGGTGTATATTACACAGTGAGTAACACATTTTATAGTACAAGTAAGTACCCACCATTGAGTGGTATGATGGCAGCAACTGGAGTGGTGTCCACCAAAATATAGCTTTTCGGATCGACACAGTCATCAAGCTTAATAAGTCGGTCTTCGGAGCACTGCACCATTCCATGATCACTAGTAATAATCACATTAATTTTCCCCCATAGTCCTGTCTGGTTGAGATGGTCCATCAGAAAACCTACATGGTCATCTACTTCTTTCAGAACCTTGGCCATCATTGTGGTGTTTTCTGGTCCATATTTGTGTCCTGTATTATCAGGTTCTTCCCAGTACAGAGCAGCAAACTTGACCAAATTGTCTTCAGTGAGCCATTTTGTTATGTTTTCCAGTCTTTCATTAAATCTAACCTTTGAGTCGTATTTTAAAAAATGTGTCGGGGTACGGTTCTGGATCTCCACATCTGTTCCTGGCCACATTGCAGCTGCAGATTTATAATTCCAGTTCTGCACAGACACCCAAATCGGAGTTGCTTCGTTCCACCACAAAGGATTGCTAGAATTATGAACAGTAAAAAACTCTTTTGCCTCCGAGTCATACATACGACTTGCCAGAATTCCATGACTTTCCGCATACAATCCAGTGGCAAAACTGTAATGGTTGGGAAAAGTTTTAGTAGTAAAGACATTGCTAAGGTGATGAATAAGAACACCATCAGAGAAGAATTTCTGCAGATTAGGAAATTGGTATTTTTCCAGATAGTCTGCCCGGAAACCATCAAATGATACAAGCAATAGTGGGGTTACATCTTTTCCATCGCCTTTCTGTTCATCGCTCGATGCACTCAGAGTGGCTGCTAGTTCATAACATGCTGCTAGAACACACAGAAGGGCCTGGAGAAGCATTCTTTCAGCAGGAACAAGGTCTGAACAACTCCTTACTGCAAGAAAGAAGAAGTGCATCAACTCACTTTGAGTTGAGTAAAGGTCAATATGGAAAGAGCACACATGAAGTCTCCTGCTGGGACTCCTGTACTACAGTATACTATACTCCTGTACTATATATACACTTTAAATAAAGGTCAACTCCTATATCACTTTTGCAGCTAAAAATACCTTTTTTTTCTTAAGAGGATTCATTTATACTTTTCTAGGTTTTACATGGACAGTTCTGGTTGTGTGTAAAATCTGCTGAGCAGGTGTACATTTAAGCAAATTAAACTTGATCATTATGTAAGCTAGATAGCTCACTGCTAAAATGTGGCAGGTAAATAGACGTAGGTTCTTCCTTTGGTGCTATAATGCTAAACTTGGCCAGCCACTTCCCAACCAACTACTGCCAAGTTATTTTAAAATTAATGGGCAATGCCTGACTATTCTAGTATTAGTCATAGCAAGCGTGGGTTTGAGAAGAATGTCAATGCATAATTGATGCTAGAGAGAGAGAGAGAGAGAGAGAGAGAGAGACAGACAGAGACCCACACAGACAGAGAGAGAGAGAGCAGAGAGATACAGGCAGACAGAGAGATGCATAGAGAGACAGAGAGAGACCGACAGAGAGACGCATAGAGAGACACACAGAGAGAGAGAGAGAGAGAGAGAGAGAGAGACAGAGAGAGAGAGAGAGACCCAGACAGACAGACACACACACACACACACAGAGAGAGAGAGAGAGAGAGATTCCTAAGCTTAGTGGCATAAAGAGGAATTGAACACAGCTAGCTAACCATGTGTGAAAAACGTTTAACAGCTAGCTAACGCTAAGAAGTAAAACAGGACGCTGGCTGAGTTGCAAACACTTAACCCCTTTCTACAGCTTCTCATTATATTACATTGCATTATATTACATTGCATTATATTACATGAAGCGACATACCAGTGAGGAAGAATCCAATGCAAACACAGCTGCTCAAACAAGTTTCCAGCAGCTAGCCCAGACACAAGTTATAAATATTTGTTGTTTTTCCGTAGCGAGTAATTGTGAATATACTCAGCCATGAGAAACCGACAAACCAAAACGCTTAGCGATTTACAAAAAAGAACGAACACCTCCCAAGCCTTACTGTGTTGTATTACCGGTTTTGATCACTTCCTCGAAATGCTTCGCTCGTGACAGACAGCTCGATGAACCAATAGCAGGCGTCAGTTCTGCAGTGGTCCCGCCTCTCAGTGGCAGGTACTCCACTTACAGCAAAACGTGGTGTTTGAGTGTTTGATCAACCACAATGAGGAATTGAAATTACGTTTGTTAATATATATATATTTATAAATAAATAAATAAATGAAACTCCACACCATACATAAGTTTTATTTTAATGTTATGGAAGATCTCTCTAAGTGAATGTTATGTTATGTCAGTCCTATGACATTATAGAATCTTGTCTAAAATAGCTACACAGTGAACATGACAACTGTTGTTGTCCAAGAGATAACCAAAATGATGAAAGGCACGAGGTGAGACTAAAATGGTAGACTTTATACATGAAATAAACCAACACAACAAATGCTGCATTCGTAAGAAAGAGAGGTCTTTGGGATGGTCTTTACTTGGATAAGTGTTTGAGTTTATTGTTAGGGAAACGCTCAAACCTGTTGTGTTACATTATTTATACCTGTGTAGTAATTATACTTCATAGGCCTACTTGTTTTTGAGTTATTGAGGTTTGATTCAACCCAATAAATTCACACGACTAGCAAAATGGGATAAAATATAATAATAATAATAATAATAATAATAATAATAATAATAATAATAGCCTCAATTGCTTAATTTCTGCCGAATTAAGAATCTAAACCAGCAATTCTCTGTAGCTTGTATTATAAACTATATATGTGTGTTATTTTACAATCTAAACTGTGGTTAGACACACTCCTTTAGTGAGCATTTCTCCGTGTGTGTGTGTGTGTGTGTGAAGACCCCCACCCATATGTATGAGTCTCTCACTCTAGCGGAGTGATCAGCCACACAGCCTGAGAAAGCGCACACATTCCTGTGATCATGCCTACCGAGACATGAGGTAGGTGTTATTTTATTGCACGCATATCAGATCACTACACGGCTGCAGTGTAAGGTTAGGTTTATTGCGTTATTGCTGCATTGTGTGCACAGGGCTGGCCAGCATCCAGTGACCGTGTGTGATGCAGGCTGTGCTGAAGAGATTACAGCAGTGGCGTCTGTAGTTATTGTGGGTGTATTGCGCGTGCATGTGTTGAGGTATGTGTGAGATGTAACCTCCTAGACCTAGCCTCCTAAAGGGTTCGTTCACATTGTTTTTATTCCATTCCTCTGTAATGTTGCTGGGAGTGATCTAAGCATTTGATGTTTCCAGGTGTCGCATGCAATAAACAGTTTGTGTGTGTGTGTGTGTGTGTGTGTGTAGGGATTTTTTATATCTTGATGAGTACCAGATATCCCCACAAGGATAGAAATATCTGCTTCGACCGTGTGTTTCCCCCAAATAAAAAACGTTATCCCCCCTGTTGCTGAGGTCAAGGTAAGGGTTACGCTTAAGTGTAGGCATAGCATTAATAAGCTACATTAATAATGTATGTCAATGGAAAGTCCTCACAAGGATAGTAAGACTAGATAGCGCGTGTGTGTGTGGTACATCCCTTGAATATGTTCATACAATGTGTGCTACTGTTTATATTCCATAATTTTTCTTTCAAATATATTTCCATCTTGCAAGTGACTGAATATGAATGTCCAGACAGTGATAAGGTACCATACACATTACTGTAATAGCCTACTGTTAAATGTGCTCAGGTACATCTAGAGCTTCTCAGCTCACCCAATCATGTCAAATAAGGTGAGGACATGTTTTTTAATAACTTGTATAAGTATCATTGAGGTTATGTCCTAAAATAGACACACAGAGGCTTAGTACATAGTGACCAACTTAGCTGCATTCAGTCATTTGATTGACTGCTTTAGATCATCACGTTCCAGTTCATTCCAAGCTGTCAATACATTTATGTTAAGAAATTTAAAGATGTACATCTCTTAAAAGTCATCATCATCTTGCAGGTCTCCATTCCACTGCGGAGAGACACAGTCTATTCAATTCAATCCATGAATTGTATAGCGCTTTTTACAATAGACAATGTCTCACAGCAGCTTTACAGAAATATATAAACACGGTATACAGATATTAAAGTGCCAATTTATCCCAATTGAGCAAGCCGGTGGTGACGGTGGCAAGGAAAAACTCCCTAAGATGTTAAGAGGAAGAAACCTTGAGAGGAACCAGACTCAGAAGGGAACTCATCCTCATCTGGGTAACAACGGATAGTGTGGGTAGGACATCCGAAATGGATCAGGCAGGTCCAGAAAGCAGAAAGGATCGAGATCTCTAGTATCTCCATAAAATTGTGTGTGGCTCGACCGAAGCTGAGAGGGAGAGAAAAAGATTATTATGACTGTGCTTAACGTAACAGAAAGTCTAGTCAGGGTAGGCTTGAGTAAACAAATACTTTTTAAACCTAGACTTAAACACTGAGACTGCGTTTGAGTCCCAAACACTAATTGAAAGACTGTTCCATAACTGTGGGGCTCTATAAGAGAAAACTCTTCCCCCTGCTGTAGCCTTCGCTATTCATGGTACCGTCAAATAGTCTACAGTAATAACTGTGACACTGTTTACTTAATCACACATTAGCTTTTCATATTTCAGTAAATAAATTCAATCAATTAAACAATATGAATGCTAAGGCTGTTGTTAGTTATCATATATTGTTTGTTTGGGAACTTACATTTTTTTGTATTTACGATCTTAAGTTCTAAAAGTTAGATATCAAAGTTATAAATGTTAGTCAGTAAGTACACTACCAGTCAAAGGTGTGGATACAGTGCTGTAGAGTACTAAATTGTTTAGGACAGTAAAACTAAATCTAAGCTAAAACAAAGGCAATCTAAGTAAACACAAAATACAGTTTTTAAGTGATAAAGTTATTTATTGAAGCAAAAACATTTTTTTAATTGGGTCTGTGTGAAAATCTATCTACCACTGGAATTACTAATTCCCCAAATCTATGACACTACGTTCATAATAGGCTTCAGCTGTACTAGACACAACCAGTCCTGATTATCGCAAATCCTGTTCAATCAAATTAACACTTAAATAGAACAGCATGAAGTTGGTTAAAAGGTCTTACAGAGTAACACACTGTGCTAAAGTTGAAAGAAATTCCAGAAATGATGAGGAAGAAGGTGATTGAAATTCATTAATCTGGGAAGGGTTACAAAGCAATTTCAAAAGCTCTGGGATGCTTCGATGCTTCAGGGCCTGGGTAACTTGTAATAATTGAGGAAAACATTAATTCTGCTGTCTACCAGAAAATCCTAAAGGAGAATGTCTGGTCTTCTGTCCATAAATTGAAACTCAAGCACAACTGGATTATGTAGGAAGACCATGATCCAAAACATTGGAATAAGTCCTAGTCCTAGAAATAAGTGAAAGACTGATATAACCTTGAAATATTTAGCATCATATTACAATTAAATTATGCTTACTGTAGTTATAATTGCCATTCATTTGATCATTTTATGAATAAGAAAATAACCCCATAATGGAACACACCTGGAATATTTCTAAGTCATGAGTCCCTTTCTTTTTCATAATAATGCTTGTGTGTTTCTACACTCAAGTTACTTATTCTGTACCAGTTATCTTGCTACATGCATAGATTCCTATAAATGATTTTTGGTATAAAGACAATGGCCCATTTCATAATGATGAGTACCATCATTTTGACTTAAGCACATAATCCAGCACACATTCCTAAGGCAGATCCATGTGACTACTACTCATTGTTTATGGACACAAGCATGGGCCAGCATTTTGTTGAACACAGGGCCTCCTGAAGAGTCTTTCTGAAATAAGTAGGTTTAGCCTTCAGTCCTGTTGATTAAGCCTGTTGTAAGGAACTGACAGATGCCCTCTGATCAGAAGTGCCCCAGATGAAATGAAGACTAGAGAGATGAAGAGTCTGGCTGGACTCTAGGGGTTCCCAGTTTAGCAGGCAACTGCTGTGCCCTACTTCACAGTTCACCCTCAGGAACCAGTAAACTTCAGCCAAAGACTCTAGGAAACTGGTCCTGCTATGGCGGTGGATTGAAAGTTTGTTCTAGTCATTACCATTAATACATCATTAAATGACAGCAACTGGGGGAAAGATTACTTTGAAATCAGTGAGTCAAAGCACAAACCTGAACAGTTCATGTGAATTCAGATGAAATTCTTGTAAAAGTAAATAAGCTTTGTTGTGGAAACACACCAATAGGAAAAACACAAACAGTTGGCAGACTAGTTAAAGTGCAACCTTTAAGCTTTAGGCTGAACATAGGCTGCTGAAAAATTATTAGATTATATTATGTAGAGATATAAGAATAAAAATATAGGACGTAAATCCTCCTCTTACATGTTAAAATTACTGAAAAAAATGAGTGTCATGAGGACCCGAGTGAAGTGAACCTGCAGGGATAGATAAGAAAAGTCAGTACGTATGCCAGGTAGACACACCACCCACACACTCACACACACACACACGCACACACACAGAGAGAGAAATGAGTTTTGAGAACAGGGTTTGTGTAATTAATAAAAATACATGAAGCAATTACATGTTAACAATAATGGGTTTTACATAAGCTCTTGGTGGAAACATAGTTTAATTGGTGGTCCAGGGTTCTGCCTAGAAGAACCAGGGCAGATGGTTTTGGTTTATACATTTAGATAACATTAAAAGACATTAAACAAATGAAACATATAAAGCACCAACCCAGAACACAGTAGAGAAAAAAAAAGAAAGGCCATTGCATAGGAATAGATAAGGACCGCATGCACTCATGACGTCCACGTGAAAGATAAGAGCAGATGCAGACAAAGTCTAACTAAAAACTCGCAGTCCTTTTGAAAGACTTAAGTGAAAAAGGTGTGCAGAATTGTGATAAGGGCACAGACTAATGTACATGGATGCTTTCATTGTATATAAGACACATTGTAAACGATTGTATTTTGGTGCATGTTACACTTTGAGTGAAGCGTGTACCCTGGGCCCTACCGGGCCCAGCTGGGTTCATTTTGCTGTCTTACTGACCACTGAATAAATCTGCTTCTTCTGAATCGAGTCTCTGTGAGTTATGCTATGTTATTTCTCTAAAAATACAAGTCAGATTGCTTAATTAAGTTTATAGTTTAAGTTTGTGACCTAGCAAGGCCAGTGCAGGTTGAAGAAGCCAGAAAAAAATCCTGCAAGGCCAGATTGCCACAATGGAATCAATTCATTCAAGCTTTGTGACACAGCCTGATACGATGGTCATAAGACTTTTTTTTCATCCGAAAATCTGTGGGTCATGTGATAACCCTAGTTTACACTGGCCTGGTCTATTTTATTGCATTACTTCCCCATTCCACAGGTGATTGTTTCATTTTAAAACTGAGGTCATTCCTTTAGCTTTGTTGTCTAAAGATCTTGAACGTTTAATTCAGTGCTTTGATTTTTTTAGGAGATATTTAACAGTGACTAAGATTAGTACCAGAAGGCCACATATTGTATACTATAGATGAAGATGTATGCTCTAGTTACTTGGTGTGTTTGTGTTTTGAGTGTTAATGCTTTATAATGTTTTTGAATTATGAATTATTAATGTGTATTTCTTCTAGCAGATGACATACACTCTTGTCAATACTTCATGAATGGATGCATTTGCATTTCATTATTCCTAAAAAAAACAAGTAAATCTATAAGAGGCAACTCATTATTTCATCTGCTACAAAAACAATCCAATAACTGGTTACCACCTTTCTCACTTTATTTTTCAGTGTTTTTGAACATTTCAGTAAGCATTAATATTGGCTAGAATGTCCATAAAAAAGATGACAGTCCCTCAGACCCTGATGGTAACCCTAAACAAACCAGATGAGGACAGTAGTGTTTCAGTGACTCAGGATGACCATCTCTCCAGTCTGAAGGCTTTGGCTGAGAAGCTACGCCTTGAGACAAAGAGGCCTTCACATATGGAGTGGAGGTTTCAGCTAGAGAGCCTGAGAACCAAACCTTTGGAGACATCAGTTTCTGTTAAAGAAGGACACATACGATCCTGGAGTTCTCTGAAGTGGACAAAATCATCATTGGACCTTCCTGTGAACAAGCCCCAACGGCATCCACCTGAGAGACTGAAAGGGTTTGGATGTGTTACTGAGGCACTGGAATGGCTTAGAAAAGAGTTGGTGAGCTTTGCATGCCATTTTGTTTAAATGCAAATTGTTGGTTTAAATATGCAAATGAATTAAAGCCAAATCTACTGTCAATTTACAACTCTGGAGAGACTAGAGACCATGAACTTTTAAGGGAATCTGAATAATTCTGATTTGTGATTTTGCTATAGCTTAAAATGTAAATTTTATTATGTTAGTTGTTTAGTTCGGGATTCTTACTTGCTCATCTGTTTGCATTATTTTCTGCAGAGGGAGATGCGTGTACAGGACCAGCTGCTAGCTCTCCAGCTTATGCGTGTACACAGTGATCTTAACAAGCTCAAAATTGAGCAGGCATGTAAGCAGCATCGCAAGATGCTAAATGATGCTACATTTGAGCTGGAGGAGCGCTATGAGATGTTGGACCTGCTTTGTGATGTCCCTGTCACCTCTGGATTTGGCCTCTCCGCACCACTGAAGCTCATTGGCATCACAAAGATGAACATCAGCTCCCGTCGCTTCTCCCTGTGCTAATTATTCTGTATAGACTAAGTATAGAAGTGTACCAGATTTAATTACAAGCTAAAAAGGTTTGCTTAAAATGAATTTAACATGGTTCGTCTTAAGTGACTCTGGTTCATGGTAGCTTTGCTGGCTCACAGCTCCATGAACCTGGGTTTGATCCTGAGCTCCTTTACTGTCTGTGTGGAGTTTTACATGTTCATGCCATTTTCACATAGGTTTCCCACAGGTTCTCCGGTTTCCTCCCACTATTCAACAAAAAAAATGCAGGAATGCAGATTGCTTATGCAAAATTGCCTCCAGGGGGTGTATACGTGTGTGAACATGGGTGTGCATGGTTCCCGCAGTGGACTGGCATCCCAACTGGGGTAAATTCACTCACCTTGTGCCCAGTGTTATTCTCATAGGATCTGACACTGATAAGGATCAAATTGCTACTGAAAACGAGTGAGTGAGTGAGTGAGTGAGTGAGTGTGGCAGATCCAAAGCATATTTTTGCATAAATTGACCACCAAATTAACACAACCCCTGAATAGATTGCAGATAAAAACATGTTAAGCAAGTCCTCCCCACTTAAAAAAAAATAATAAAAAAAATCCCTGGCTCACACATCTAACCAGTGGAAAATGAACACATTCCCCTCTGTAACAACATGTTTGTTTGTCTTCCTTTTATCGTGCAAGTTTACTTTGGACAGCTGGGCCCTCTGTGAGTTTTAAAGTTGACCAAATTGCAACCCCGATGACAGATTACACACAGACAACACTTCTAAAGGCACTTTAATATGCAAACTGCACACTTGTGGACAGCTTTTCTAAACATGCTACATCACCTTTCATTCAGAGTGCACAAAGGACTAGGATCAGAAGGAACCGCTGCATTCCTCTCTCTCTCTGCCACAAACTGAAGGCTTGAACAATCTCAAGACTGTACATCTGGGCAGGAAAATACAATGTTGTTTACTATTGTTGTGCATAATTTGAACCTTTTGAGTTTAAAGAGATTTAAACCAGTATTCCCATGAATATCCTCTGAGCCAACTGTATTCGTCTACATGGGAGAGTCTCTCATGCTTTATTCAAACTCCATAGGCAATAGCATAGTACAATAGTTTTCCATGATGCCCGCTGTAAGATTCATTATTTGTTTAATATTTCATGTACATGAAATGCAGACACTAAACATGACTGATCAACTATGTTTGAGACAATCGAATGAATTAAATGAAAATGATCAAATATTTTGTCCTTTAGAGATTTATGGAAGTGAATGACTTAGAAAAGGCGTGTTCATGCAAATCACATTCAGTTATTCAAGCATAATTTAGCTACTGAACTACAACCTTTGTAGGATCTAGGAGATAAACATGGGTCAAGGTAAGTTTTTGTAATCAGAGGTTTGAGAATTGCTAGTTTAAAAGGTTTAGGTGCACAGTTAAGGAAAGGGCGAATTTGACTATTTTAACAGATGCTTGATTGCTTCTAGTAGTATGATCAATTCTAGTAGTTTTTCAGGAAAATGTGTAAGTATCATTAGCTTCACAGCCAGCTGTAAGCTTTCAATTCACAGCCACACATGATAACAGACACTCGGACGAGTATTAAGTTCCTCACTTGGGTTAAGTTGCATTAAAACATTTTAAACAAAAATCGTGTTGTTTTATGAATACTTCTTAATTGGTTCATTATGCCTGTTTAATTTTTCAATAGAAATCAATGTTAGTAAAAAAAATCTTCTAACCAGTTTAACCAGTGACATACATGACAAATCAACTTGAGATGACAAATCAACTTGATGAGATATTGTCACTGATTTTGATATGAATTTTAAACACAGTACATGAATACTTGAATATCAATTGGAGCTATAATCATCAACAGGAATGCACAGGACATGGTTTTAATCAAGTTTAGCTTATTTCTAGTGAGTTTACTCTCCAAGTGTCTCTGCCAGTCAGTGGAATGGGAATGTGAAACAGATAGTAACCATTTACATCAAACAGATTTATGTATCAGTGCCCAGTTCCTATTCTTTTTATTGCCACAAACGCAGGGTTTTGCTAATTCTATGGCCCGAATTTGCTATGATCCACTGTGATACTGGGAAAATGTGAGATTTGGTTCTACTTAAAGTCCCCCTGATAAGGAAACACTCTGTTGTAAATATAGATATATCCATTTCAAAACCACAAGTAACACGATGCCACCATCTAACGGCCCCAAAGGACAACTGCTGATTTAATCAGTGTTTCCCAATCTACTACTGTACATCTTTTCTAGAGTTAATAGTAAAATATAATACATAATGTAAACTAAAATGACGGTCACTACAAATGTTGCCCACATCCGTAGGAAAATGAAATGTTTATTTTTTTGTCACATTTTCTTGTATTAAAAGGACAAAGATACAAAATTATTCATTCATGTGCACATTTGTATCTTGGTAAATCAGAATAATCTGTACAGTTTTTTTTAAAAACATTTTTGATTATTAAAACTACAGATAATGTATAAAACTGTAAACTCAAAGAACATTTCAACTTAAAAAGATTCAGCTGTTATAGCCAGTGTTAAAATCACATATGAGATTCTGTCACACTTTTATACATTTTAAAATGATCAGGAAAAAATACAGATGTAAATCCCATTGAACTGATCTTGTACTTTACTTACATTCATTTTTTTTCCAGAAGAGGACACTAAACTGAGGAAACAAGACAAGCATAGATGATAAATAATGGAATCAAGGTGGTTATAATGTGGTAATAAACCAAGTTGTGCTATAAGGAACATTTTTTCATATAAAGTGGTCATATAAATATGTACAGTAACTATTACCGTGTGCAGGAAGTAATGTCCTCTTTATCAGAGTTTAGGACAATTTGAAAGGCTCTGGAATTATGTGAATAAGGGGGACACAATGCAGTGTATTGATGGCTACATACAACATCTGATTTCATCCATAAAACTAAAGTATCTGAGTCACAATCTCTCACTGTATATAATGAACTTGCTAGAAAAATGAACATCTCTATCAGGTAGTTGGTTTATATACAGTGAAATACAGTGGTAGGTTGCATTTGAGAAATTTAGCAAAACAAACAAACAAACACCATGTACCATAAATATAGAAATACCATACAATGTTAATGCTCAGAAAATGGACAACTATGAATCTCTTTATGTATATAATACAACCTTTAGATTCAAAATAGAAATCAGCAATTTGAGTTGCTGCTGGTGAGAACTTCAGAGATGCCTCACAACAATAGACAGCTACGTTCATGCAACATATGTCTTGCCTTGAGGAATCAGAACAAGAGCCTCACAGTTAAAGGTACCAAAGGACCATAAAATCCTTATATGACAGTCACACAGAACAAACACATATAACAAAAAAAACCCAAAACAAACAAACAAAAAACTACTTCAACAAAACCCCTGAATCTCAAAACTTAGTTTTCTTCAGTGTGCCAAGTACACTATATACACCCATGCAAAATTATACAGACATTTTTCAATTGTAATTTTTTTAAGCAGATCTCGAAAGCTAACAAAAACATACAATTAATTATTAACCAGCATGTCAAGTTTGTCAGACTGCTAATACAAAATATACATTCAGATTTTACAGAACATCCATCCATCCTAAAGTCCTTTATATTATTATTATTATTATTATTATTATTATTATTATTATTATTATTATTATTATTATTATTATTATTATTATTATTATATTAATAATAATAACAATATATTTATACCTAAGTTACAAACCATGAATTAAAACCAGTCAAATCGACAAAGAAATAACATAAAATATAAACTTATATAAAACAAAATTGCAGATTTTTTAATATTATACACGATTCTAAAGATGTTAAAATTTGAAAACATTGAAACACAGACATGAACAGATTTTTTTAAAATCAAAAAATCACCGTCACCTTAATAAACAAACAAATAAATGAGTAAACACTGTTCATATACATAACTCTGGTTCATATACGTAAAACTGGTAAAATATTTTCACTTCATCATACTTTTCCTTAAAGAAGATCTGAGGATCAGAATTGGTAATCAGAGCCACACTTTGCTGGCCCTAAAATCTTTTATTTAAAATAAAACAGTGTATTTAACAATCTATTATTTGCTTTACAATATACACTGAACAGCCATAACATTAAAACCACCTGCCTAATATTGTGTAGGTCTCCCTTGGGCTGCCAAAACGGCTCGGACCCATTGAGGCATGGGTTCCACAGGACCTCTTCAGATTCCTCAAACCATTCCTGAACAATTTTTGCAGTGTGGCAGGGTGCATTATACTGTTGAATGAGGCCACTGCTATTAGTGAATACCACTGCCATTAAGGGGTGTACTTAGTATGTAACAATGTTTAGGAAGGTGGTATGTGTCAAAGTAACATCCAAATGAATGCCAGGACCCAAGTTTTCCCAGCAGAACATTGCCCAGAGCATCCCACTGTCTCTGAATAGTTTGCTTTCTTCCCAACGTGCATCCAAGTACCATCTCTTCCCAAGGTAAGTGACACAATGTAAACAGGATGTAAAATAAAACATGATTCTTTAGACCAGGCCACCTTCATGGTCCAGTTCTGATGCTCACATGCCCATTGTAGGTGTTTTCAGAGGTGTCAGCACAAGCACTCTGACTGGTTTGCAGCTACGTACCCCCATATGCAGCAAGCTGTAATGCACTGTGTGTTCTGACACCTTTCCTTCCAACACATCAACCTTGAGAACTGACTGTTCACTTGCTGCTTAATATATCCCACCACTTGACAGGTGCCACTGTAATGAGATAATCAATGTTATTCACTTCACCTGTCAGTGGGTTTAATGTTATGGCGGATTGGTGTATTTTGCATAATGGGTTTTAAAAACAGAATTGCAGAATCTAATATATAGCCTATACAACACAAATTACACTTCTGTTGTCCTGATTTAAGTACTTATTTTTAAAACTGAAACAACATCTAATTACTAAATATAACTCAATTAGAAGACAATATATATATATATATATATATATATATATATATATATATATATATATATATATATATATATATAGATAGATAGATAGATAGATAGATAGATAGATAGATAGATAGATAGATAGATAGATAGATAGATAGATAGATATAGATATATAACCAAAATCTCCTACTTGATGATAATTATTTGGACTGAAGGTTTGAACCAGAGGAACATAGGCGTAATCTAATCACAAAATCTTTTAACTGATATAAAGTCAATATCAGGTGAAAAATAACATTTTCTTAACTGTCGGATGGATTAAACTCTGCCTTGGAGAAGACATTCATCATTATTCTGAAGTTACATTCTCTCAAAAATATTTCCTCTTGTTGGGAACTATGGACAAACCATATATCTTTCTAAAATATTCTAAAATATATAAAACCACAATTATAACATTAGCATGTATACTTAAAAAATATTTAAGGGCATGGCAACAAACAAACAAATAAACACAATTGCAGTTTAAAAGTGCTGTGAAAGCAAGGGGCAATCACCTTGTTCTGTCACTAATAGGTGGTGTTGCTCCACAAGAGCAAATGTACTCATTTCGGAATACTGTACTTTTTGATGCCTTTAAAAAATATACTTAAACATGTAGTGTAGCTATGACAGCCCTTAGAGAAACACGACTTGGTCTGTTATTGTTTTTATATCATTATTTTAAATCACTGAACATTAGAACCATGACTTTTAAGTTATCACAGACTGTTCTGTTTGAAACAAAAAAATAAAAATCTGCACCCTATCACCGATTAGCTGATCATCTGATAGCTATTACACAATCCAGGCATGTTATGTTCACAATGTAAGATGCCACACAGTGATAACATCAAAATTGTGATGTCATCAGCTTACAATTGTACAAACACTAAATAAATATTATCTTGCTTCACATTATATCATAAATATAAGCTATTGAATGTACAATATGTTACGTTATCAAAAGTACTGTTTACTCCACCACTGATAAAATATATACTGAGTATTTTTGGAGAACAGGAAATATACATTTTGTGTACATCATACTTTACAGAATTAACTACCTACATGCAGAAAAATAAGAAGGAAACGTGACTGGTGTCAAAACCAGAATAGAGAATGTGATTATATTGCATTGTTTGGATACCAAAGACTATGTTCTTGTGCTTTGATAAAAAACTCAATTACAACCAACAAGGTGATGTCCCCTTATGCAACACAGACTAACCAAGAAACTGGTACAAGGGCAACAATTTTAGATGAACTGCGCTGTGATAATTAAGTACGATATACAAATGTTTTAGAGAGTAGTTCCAAAACAACTTTGGTTAAGCCAACATTCTTCATAACAAACCTGACCATTTTTACTGAACAACAGACTCAATGTTGAAATCTGGATTTACATATACCCAATGTACAATCATACAGAAAACTGAGCATTAATGAAAAACAAAGATTGATGCACAACACACACACACACACAGTCCCCTCCAAAGAATATATTTTATATATAATAGGACTATGCCCAATGCTTGTGCAATGTTTCTGACTGATCTTCCCTCTTTTCTCGAGTTAAAAATGGTTTGATTTTCTCCAATAATCAGCTCTCTGGTCTTCATGATGGTTTATCCTTTTTAACAACACATACAGTCCTCACAGTCAAAACCCAGAGCTCAAATCAAGAGTAGACTTTCAGAGCTATAATCTGTTTAGACAATCAATCTAACAGGGCACACCTGGGCACCAAGGTGTGCCCTGGACTTGCCATTCCAATACTTTCAGAGGGGACTGTACACCTATTCAGCAGAGGTACAGAGGTATTATGACTTGCAGTATAAGCAGAGGACCAGAATCTAAAGAACTGAATGGACACAATGATTTGAAGTCACACGTAGCTGAACAGATATATTTTCCCCACTGCCGAGCAGTACTAACACAATATCCCAGTTGTTCACAGTTGCTAATCCATCTGCTTATATCAGTGTACAACTGCATGCTGGGAATTCATGACGCAGTTTAAACAGCGTCTACTGAAGAGATCTTTGTCCTCTCACACTAACACACTAAAAGGCAAAAAGTAATCACTGGAACAAAATACATATGGCCCATTTAAGTATAAATTTTACAGATTGCATAATTTTGAAAAGTAAAGAATGTTTCATGTTTTTATGGATATTTTTCAGGTTCTTAAAATCAAAAACCTATTCTCAGCTCCAGTTGGGCAACACTGGACATTAAATTCAGACATTAAACTCCTGGCTTTAACATAATGACTTTATGATTAATATGTATTATGATTAATAATTCAAATAAATTTTCAGTTCTGTTAATCTAGATTTGCTGAACTTGAACTTACTCAATTACATGGTGTGCCAATACGACCTCAAAAGTGCACAGAAGTCAGATTAATTCTATTACACGAAAAAAGGCATTTAATTGGGTTTCTTACATACTTGTGCTAGTGGGGCCATGCTGACTACAATAATTAAATCTCAAATTATATCTGTGAAACTCATTCCAACATGGAGAATGGAGAGAAACATGCATACAAAACATCAGAATATTGAAGTCTGCTGAAATGAAAAACAAACCTACATGCCGAAAGCTACACTGTAGCTTTATATTATAGCTCCATTAGCATTCATGTTCATTCACAATGACATTTAGAGAAGAAACAAAATGTATATCCTTAAAAAAATCTATTTCTTTAGATAACAGAATTGTACTTCTGGATTTTATAGTGTACAAGACATTTCTGTTCAGTATTGTTTTTAAATGAACAGTCTTTTACAGTTAATATACAGTAAGGCTTTATATAAAAATCTAATTTCATCTTCATAAACCATAATTTACAAAGGCGGATCAGCTTTAGCACCTCGATGACAATGTTCCCAAACGTCCACCAAGTACAGCAATACTGGACAACACATACTAGCTTCAATGCATGTCTGTAATGTGCTCCTAAGATAATTTTAACAACTGATTCAAGTAACAACTTTGCAATGCCATTTTGTTGTTAAGTTGTGCTTAGTGACAGGAAGATTATGAGTTTAAATTCCAGGGTTGCCAGAGATTCTGCTTCAACTATACTGTAAGTCGCTTTGAAAGAAACTGTTCTCCAAATAAATCAATGTAAAAATCTAGTATTGCTGTATCTGTAACACTTTAAGAACAGTTATATTGGGCTGTGCACAGGAGTTCATTTTCCTGTGCAGCTGCACCATAGAATCTCCAACTTCTGCGAATTACAACACTGCAAAACCGGATCGCTCATTTAACTCAAAAAATTTGAGGAAACTAATTACCTCAAAATTTACAAGTCGATAAACCAATTTCTTCAAGCCAAACACACTTAAATATAACAAAAATTTAACTCAATCTCTATTTAAGTGGATTTGTCTGAAAGAAATTGTTTTATCAACTCAAAAATTTTGAGGTAATTAGTTTCCTCAAATTTTTTGAGTTAAGTTAAATTATTTGTGTCTGGTTTTACAGTGAATAAGACTGGAATGTATACTTAACTATCTGCTGCAATGTCATGTTACACACAAGCATCATGTTCAGCTTCTGTACATGAAAAACAAACAAACAAATTTTTTTTTTTAATGTGCACGTTGGCATTGTTGTTTGCTGAAAAGTTTGTCTTGGCAGCATTAAGCACCGGCAATATAAAAGCACCACAGATTAAAATATAGCGGGGCCATAATAACAGAAATGCAGAAGGGATTGTTATTGAGATCAAGCATCTGCTCAGGTGAGAAGTATTTACGCGTCTGAGCTGCACACAAGTGTGCATGATGAGTATTTAATCATTTTCAACATGTTCTGCATCGTCAGTTTTTGCCATTCTCTACAGAGATTGCAGCTTGAGAGCATTACGAGCAGACCAACAGGATAAATGACATCACAGCAAGATATCTGTGAGTTCCCCCAAATAGTGTTTTTATAAATAAATAAATAAATAAATAAATAAATAAATAAATAAACTGAAAGTAAATGGATGTCTTCAAAACATAATCATTAAACAGTGTTACAATACAAGAACAGTGCAAGTGGTGACTATACTGTATTTTACAGGTGTATTACTGAATTGAAATCTCAGCTCAACACTTCTTTAATAATAGAAAACAATTCAAATAATGTTGCTTATGAAGAAACAAACCAATCACAGTGTTTTAGCACCTGTAAGATGGCAACTCCCCATGGGACATGCTTAGCAACTATTTACACCCAGAGTACATTTTGGCAAAAGCACAAATACTAGCTAAAACTTCCAGCAAACAACAAAACCAGAAACTAGGACTGAAATAACCTAAAACAAGTGTTGAGTTTCAGTACTTTACTCTATATGCAGAGGTACTATGTTGTGAATGTATTCACTTAACGTGCAACATTTGAAAGAAAACCCAATAAGCACATTTGTAGTAATCTGTAGAATATCTGCACCAGAATATACCTGAGCCATACACTAATAAAAGGGAAGGGCTAGCAGCAACCAGGGAAGGAGCCGTGTTAGAGTCAGCACACAAGAGCTCAAATTACAGCATCATATCCTCTTCAAATGTTAATCTGAATCAGAAACAGTAATAAATCATTTACCTCAGGTGAATTTGTAATGTCAACTCTAATAAGCTGTCCCTGAAGCTCCTTTCCAACCCTGGCAAGAACCCTTCACCTTGTTGGACGCACCTGCATGGCATCTGGGTTTTAGGATCACAGGAGGCACAATGGAGCCACAGTAGTGTACTCCTAACCAAACCTGAAGTGTGTTGATGTTCATGATATAAGTGACACATATTTAAATCTACAGAATAAACTGGAAATGAGGATGGTGTAACATGCAGATAAAACAACTCATTGCCTAACAGTGCCTTTAAAATGAAGGCATCATGACTTATCTAGATGATTTTTAAATTCTCAGGAGTTTGTTAGTTCCAGCTTCCTTGACTTAACTACAATTAGATATCTAAACGACCTGGATGGCTGGTTTTTTTTCCATCCATTCATTTACTTTTGCTTATCCAGGGCCAGGTTGCTGGGGTAGTTTTTTTTTGTTGTCATTGTTTTTTTTTATAGACAACAGTTCATTTTCATGCAAAGTGTGAAAATATGTGCCCTAGTTTAAAACAGATGTCAGATTCAGCAGTCTTACCAAGCATTCTGAGCCCTAGCATTTCCACAAAAGTACTTGTAATCTATGTAAGAATTTAGCACCATATCCAACAATAAGCTGTTTGCTTAGGTACAATAGAAAAACAATTTAGTTGTAAGCACCTATCCAGAGTAAGAAGGTTGTTGACAGATGGTAAGGTTACAGTAGAGGACGTGAATTAGGAAGGCATCCTCATCTCCAGGAAAGAAACACTGCAATAGTTTCTTAGTTTGTGGAAAAACCAATCAGGTATATTCAGGCAAAGATAAGTATTTAGCTCCATGAGTTCAGCTTTTTTTGGACAAAAGTAAAATAAATAAATAAAAATCCAACACTTGAAAATAAAAATACATTTATGCAAATGATTCTATATGGAATCACTGATAAGCATTTGCACCTTTTAATTTTATTACTTGGTTTAATGTCCAAATGGGGAATTGGACTAAAAACCATAAGAATGAGCACCAACAGAGAAATGCATGTGGGGGACTGGGAAGAATGGAGGAGAACTACCTGACCATTCCTACAATAATACAGGAAGATAGATGGACGGCTAAGAAGGCAAGAGCACAATACTTTGAAGCAGGGTTGCCAGGTCTGCATTACAAAACAATGCATCAATGCCCATTGAAACCCATCCAAAGGTCAGTAAGACTAGTACAAATCTAAAGCATATTCCCCTTTTAAACCCTACACACAGCTTTTAAAATGCATGAAGCAGTAGTAAAGCACAGTTTGACTACATGGTCTCATTATTACAGATAGTATTATATTATTACAGCTGAGACCAATTCACTGATAATACACTCCAGAGTAACTCAATTCAGCAAGAAAACAGTGGACCTGGCATCACTGTTATGAAAAGTACATCGGAGAGCTCTTCTTAAGTCAAAGGCTGTCCGTACGTATGTCCTCAACAAACTTTCATTTTGTGCCTGCTAATACTTACATTAAACATGCTGTGCAAAATGTACTTTATGAGCTTTTAATGAAAACTGTGCTATCATGAGTCAATGAGGTATCTCATGAAGTACATTTCTAAAAGTAGGACTTCTTATTAAGATAACGTTAAGGCAATCAGTCAATGAATGCCACTGTGTAATCCGTCAATTTTAAGCTTTTGCCTGCAGAGGTCAGTGTAAGTGCAAAGCAATGTCTGAAACACTACAGAACACTGACAAACTATTTACAAGAGGAAACAAACAGGAAGACACCTAAAAATAAACATAACTGGAACTGAATGGAACTGAAAAGGAGCATCAACAAGGTCAATCTACCTCCATTTTTCCAATGGGATGGTTTCAGCTAGCTGTAAACACACTGACAGAAGATATACATCTTCTTAAAGGAAGTTGACATTTTGAAATAGACTATATAAAAACGAAAATGCATATGAACAAATAAAATATACACTCACAGTTTGCATAAGAAAATCATGTACAATGACTAAGATCAAGTTTTGTTTTTCACATTTTAAGTATTCATTTATAGTAAATAATTACAAAACTTTTTTTGTTGTTGCAAAAAACGTTTAAACCCTTTTGATTAAATGAAAGGTAAAAAAATGAAGGAATGGTTGATGACTAATGAACAGGACAGACACAAAGGGCTTGGAGGAGAGAGGACATGGTTACAGAGAGGACTCATACTGCAGGAGCTCATAGAGAAGAGGCCCATCCCTGTACCTGATCCCTACAGCCGAGGGGCTGATAAACTGCAGGATGTTAATGGTCCTTCTCAGGCGCCGATCCACAAAGTGGGCGTCCCAGGCTGGGTAACGTTTGCGGGGCATATCGATCTTGATGAGTGGCCCCTCTGGTCGATGGCGACCCGATGGCATGGTGAGTTCAGGGGAGCGCACCTGAAACACTGGTAGACAGGTGTCTGTAGTGGAGTCATCCTGCTGTCCATAACCTGCTGTAGATGCCCGGCTTGGGGTTGTCTGTGTAGCATGAGGACCAGGGGTTGGTGCCATTGGCTCGGCCTCAGGGGGTAAAGGGAGACCCCACAATAGATCGGCACAGCAGGAGCTGGCTAGCACCCTCCTCCTAGGGCCCATAGGGTGAAGGACTCCATAGTAGATGCCCATGAAGACCACTCCTGAGGCAAAACTCAGATAAACTCCACACAGGACTGGCACAGCGTAAGAGTCGGTGGTGGTTGGGTCTCTGTAGGTGTACCACAGACAGGTGAGCACTGTGTTCTCAGCCAGCACCACAAAGTAGTAGATCATCATCCGGTAGCGTGTCTGCCCTTCCTTCACGTTAAACCAGCAGAATATGTAGACAATGCCAACTACCATGTTGAAGAGCACCTCCTCCCACTTGGACATGCAGAAATCAGTGCCTCCATGCACAATCCAGAAGGCCATAGCACACCAGTGCATCACCACGAAAATGCCAAAGTAGATGTGAAAGATAGATGCGAAGAGAGCAAAGGAGAGCACCCTTGAAGAAATGGTGAAGAGCCTCCAGAAGATGTGTATCAGTGCCCCTCGATAGCTCATGCTCTTCTTGTCATCTCTGGAGTCCCTCAGGAGCTTATGGTAGGAAGCTAACACCCAGGACAGAGACATCAGCGATCCTAATAAAGAGATACCTGAAAGAAATGTAGTAGAAATACATTTAGTATTGGTAGTACCTATCAGTTTGCTCACTGAACATATTCTGTTTCCAGGAAACCCAGTCTTTTTATAATCTTACTTACAGTAGGATTAAGTAAGGCTAACTGGAGGTAAACGGGTAGATTCCTTACACTGCAAAGTCTCAGCCCGGTTCTTCTGGATCATAATGCAAAGTTGTAGCACCAGTTGTGGAGCACTCTCCAAAAACGTCTCCAGCAGTCGAAGCATGTTGACATCAGCATACTCGTACATCATGGCCCAATAGAATCTCCGTCTATGTTTGGTCTGGCGCCGGCTCTGGATGCCCAGGTACATAGTCCGAATGTATCTGTTTGGAAAAATTAACATTGCCAAAATATGCTTATAACATGTGCTGAGAAGAAAAGTAACACAAGCAGTAGTAGTGGAAATGACAACCACAAATACTAGTTCTTTTTCATTCCAGGGACAGACATCAATGGAATTCAGGAGCTTGAATCTTAATATACTCCTCGACATTCTTTAATGTTTCACAATGACACGCAGTAGTATACTGAAATAGTAACAAACCACTGAATAACCTTCCTAGCTAGTGCTAGGCACAAGTTGAGAGACATTTGTAATGTGACTCATATTTATGGATGCACACATTTAATCTTTAACTATTTTCACTTTCAAAAGTGAAATAGATTTCATGCTTGATGTGCATAAGTGTAAAGAAAGGTTACTATCTGACTACTCATGACAGACTGATACCCAAGTCATTTTATTTATAAAAATATGGTTTTTGGCTCTTCCTGAATCAGGCTTGACCATGCTCACATTCTCCACTATTGCAGCTACTTATTAGTTTCACTGTAGTTAATGCATAATGTACAGTATTTAGTAATAATTATGTTGTTTGAATTTTCCCCCAACATTCGAATTTTAGCTGCATAGGTCTGCTTCTTTTTAAAAAGTAAAAGAGCTATGAATAAACATATTTTGGCATGTTTATTTTCACACTTTAATTATGTATAAATTATATAATAAACATTTCAAAAGAAAAACCTCTGCGTAATGCTGAAGAAAGAGCAACAATGAAAGTAATCAAAGCAAATAGCATGGACATATAGAGTGAGAGTAAGCGGCTAATCATAAGCCCAATTTTCTGGCTGTATTTCTCTGTTTTCCCAGTATTTACCTTCACTTCTCTCCTCTCACCTTCCTTCATGATTATACACTGCCTGGCCAAATAAAAGTGTGGATAAAGTTTAGATTTATATAAACAAACACTTAAGACCCTATGATTGGATCAGTATTGCAGTGATTAATATGTTTCAAGTGGCAACAATTCTTTTGACTCTAACTGATGCAGTGTGTAGCTTCTCAATTCTTAAACAACCATGTCGGAAGACATATCCCATGGTCATGAAAAAGATGTTGATATGTTTCAGAAGGGGCAAATTAGTGGCCTGCCTCAAGCAAAGATTGCTGTAGATTTAGATTGCTGAAATCCCTGTAATTGGGTCAAGAACTGTCCAAGGCATTATTAAAAACTGTAAGGAGAGTGGTGAACTGTCAACTTTGCGGAAGAAATGTGGTAGGAAAAATTAACATTCAAAATCTTGAATGATCGTGATCAGAGATCTTTAAAAGAAGTGGTGAAGTCATATCATAAATAATCAACAGTAGAACTCATGGCTATGTTTAATAGTGAAAGTAAGAGCATTTCCACATGCACAATGCGATGAATGAGAACTTACAGAATTGGGACTAAAACAGCTGTGTGGCCTAATCAGTGTGAGGCTAATCAGATAAAAATGACTTCAATTTGCAAGGGAGCATAAAGATTGGACAGTGGAGCAATGGAAAAAGGTCATGTGGTCTGAAGAGTCCAGATTTGCCTATTCCAAAGCGAAGGGTGCATCAGGGTAAGATGGAAGCACATGAAGCCATGCACCCATAATGGATAGTGCCTACTGTACAAGCCTCATGTCTGGGATCAGCAACATTATGAGGCAATAAAATGAATTCAGCTGAGTACCTGAATGTACTGATTGACCAGGTAATCCCATAAATGGATTTTTTTTTCTTCCCTGATGGCACAAGCATATTCCAGGATGACAATGACAAGACTCATCAGTCTCAAACTGTGAAAGAATGGTTCAGGGAGCATGAGGAATCATTTTCACACATGCATTGGCCACCACAGAGTCCTGACCTTAACCCGATTCAAAGTCTTCAGGACTTTATGAAGTGGTTCGACTCTCCTATCCTCAACTCATGATCTAGGCCAAAAATGAATGCAACTCTGGATGGAAATAAATGTTGTCATGTTGCCACAATGAATGCGCTGTAATCAAAGCTTAAGGTAGTGCAACAAAACTTTAGTGTGTGCGACTTTTGTTTTTTGGCCAGGCAGTGTACTTCCTCATGTTCTGGGTTGCCAGAGAAGTTTCACTACTAGGAAAACTAATGGAGTTTTCCCTGTGTGCTCGTTTCCAAGCCGGGTACTAATAGCAAAGACGTCACATCATGACTGTGACCATGACCTCATGTGTGTAGCCTATAAAAAGGCCTTCATTACCTTAAATTTGTCCTATATCCTATTTTTGCCTTGATGAGGAGAGGAAGAAGCAGATTGAATATGATAAGAAGTGCCCAAAAATCCTTGCAAAAGATTGCATACAATTTTTCAGAAAAATCTGAACCACCAAGGAGATTATGTTGAACATTAATATTGATTTATCAATATGCACCATCTACTCAAAGAGCAGACATTAGGCCTATTGTTTGTGTTGGCTCTCTGCTGAGAATGCAAAGTAATTCATATCAGAACTTTCTGAGTTCGTAATTACATTTATTCATTTACTATCAGAAAACTGTTTTTATCCTGATCAGGGTCACGGTAGATCCAGAGCCTATCTGGGTACCATGCCACTATCTTTATCTGTTCAGTGCTCAAAATATCCCTGTATCTGTATTCAGAACTGAACATGAACTGGGTGTGACCTAAATCAGAAAAGTTAATTGTTTCTTTATATATATATATATATATATATATATATATATATATATATATATATATATATATATATTTTTAGTGGTGTGCACTTTTTCATTTCCTTTCCTTGTATGTTTGTCACACTTAGTGTTTGAACATCAAACCAATTAAACATTAGCAGGACAACACAAGTAAACACAAAGAAGGTGTTTATTATTAGCGGTGAAAAAAAACCAAACCATCATGGCCCTGTGTGAAAAAGTGATTGCCCCCTTGTTAAAACATACTATAACTGTGGTTGTCCACACCTGAGTTCAATTTCTTTAGCCACACCCAGGCCTGATTATTGCCACACCTGTTCACAATCAAGGCATCACTTAAATAGGAGCTGCTTGACACAGTAAGGTCCTTTGGCCTAGCCAAAGTCCTGACCTGAATCCTATTGAGATGTTGTGGTATGACCTTAAAAAGGCCGTTCATGCTCAAAAACCCTCTAATGTAACTGAATTAGGACAATTCTGCAAAGATGAGTGGGCCAAAATTCCTCCAGGACGCTGTAAAAGCCTCATTGCACATTATCGCAAACGCTTGGTTGCAGTTGTTGCTAAGGGTGGCCCAACCAGTTATTAGGTTTAAGGGGCAATCACTTTTTTTAACACAGGGCCATGATGGATGGATTTTTTCACCTTTAATAATAAACACCTTCATTTACAAATTGCATTTTGTGTTTACTTGTGTTGTCCTTGACTATTGTTTAAATTGGTTTGATGTTCCAAAACACTTAAGTGTGACAAACATGCAAAGGAACAGGAAATGAGGAAGGGGGCAAACACTTTTTCACACCACTGTATATATATATATATATAAACCCTACCAATATAAATCCAGAAACATTGGTGCATAATGGACAAAACCCAGAGGTAGAAATGTCAGCACTGTAAGCACTGTCTTTAACAAATTCAGTAGGTTCTATTTCCCAAAATATAAAGGCAGTTAGTAAGTATAAATGTATAAATTAATTAACAGTGTAATTCAGTGTTAATGAACTTGGCCGTTGTTTGTCCTGTGGGCTTCATATCAGACCTGTATGAAAATGCACAAAGCCGGCAACCAATTTGGCTGCAAGCCTCGCTAGAAAATGAAGGAGAGGTCCTCTGTGGAGAGTAGAGAATGCCATTACTTTGTTGGACCACAGAGTAGAGACGGTGGCAGTAACCAATGGTCAAATGCAAGAGCTGTTAGAGGAACTGCAACAGTAAACTGAAGTGTTGAGCTCCGTCGAGCTTAGTACACCTGCTTCACATGTAGAGGCAGAGCACTTAGTGCCACTAGTTCCTGTGCAGATCTTTGGTGCACAGGTTCAGGAGACCCTGCATGATCACCTCACCTTGGTTGAAGTGTGAACTAAGCATATTGGACAGTCAGCTATTTTTGGATGCAATGAGTTGTAGGATACAGCGTGCAACACACTGGTAAGATGACAGTGGAAGTCCAGACAAATAAGTCCAGACATCTTAGGGAGTTTTTCCTTGCCACCGTCGCCAGTGGCTTGCTCAGTTGGGATAAATTCACACCTTCATTATCTGTATACCATGTTTCTATTTCTGTAAAGCTGCTTTGAGACAATGTCTATTGTAAAAAGCGCTATACAAATAAAATTTAATTGAATAATGACCAAATCACCAAAACACGATTCACACGATCCACAGCAGCAGCACTGTGGTGAGCTGCTTTACCCATCTGCAATAAAGGCACTGGAAGTGGATTAAATCAGATCATAATACAGTACAGTATTAATAGACTGAGTGTTTCTCATGATCAATAGAGTACAGAACCAATAGAGTAATTCTCATCACTAGCAAAGTACAGTACCAACAGACTGAGAATCTCATCATAAATAAATAATAGTATCAGTGCTTGAGTTTCTCCTATCTGAAATAGAAACAGTATCAGCACAGGAGTGATTCTTATTCTCAAATAGGCTCATGAGTCCTCAATAAAAATCAGCCTGACACTTGAGGCTTTGATCAGTCATGATTCCCCATAGAAAAAGGTATCAGCACTTACTTTCCAGGGAATGTAAGTAATGTTTCCATGCAGTAAAGTGTCCATGTCTTGTCTAGTTTCTTGTTCCTTGTTTCATGCTATAGTTAAATACGAGTTTCTCTATAGTTAAATACGAGTTTTCATGTCATAGTTAAATGTGAGTTTCATGTCATTGTAAAATGAGAGTTTCATGACAATGTGAGTGTTAAATGTGAGTGTCATGTCATTGTTAAACGATAGTTTCAGGCCGTAGTTGAATGAGCGTTTCATGTTATAGTCTTGTTCTAAGTTTTGTGTTTCCTGCCTCATTTCTAGGTAATTAATAGATGTTCAAGTTATTTAAATGTGGCAGTGTTCTTTGCGTCAGTTCTAGTTTTATGTTTAGACCTTGTTTCCCACCTCCTCGTAAATTGACTTTAGTGGTAAATAAAGACTGTACTCCTGCACTTACTTCCTGTTCGAGTCTCGTATCATAACATACAGGCTTATCACAGCTGCTCTGATCATGCTGCATACTGAGCTCAGCCAATGCTGCTGCTATGTCAATGATAAGAAGCAAGTAAACATATTCATGCTGAATTGTAATCATATTATGGGATATTATTGCAATTTTGCAATAACAATTTCGTGCAGAACATTATGCTGCAGAAAAAAAAATCCACAAATATAACAGTAGCAAACGAAGAGGCGCAAAACACAGTCTGGATAACTTTCTTTGAAAAAACTAAATAAAAAAACTAAATAAAATAAAATAACCCACTATGCCTCCAACATCAATTCAAGGGTATCAGAAATCAGTAGCATGTGCGCATAATTCTTTAAGGACACAATGTCCTGTGCACTACTGTAAACCAAACAGTCAAGCCACCTAACATCTCAGCAAAGATATGTGCAGGATAGTTTATGAGGAGCTTCAATTAAGCTTGGCAGCACGTTCAGTGAGTCATGCTGCTTATGACTGTCTGAAGACAAATTAGCCCTGAAAAACTGAGCTTGAGTTTTGATTGCCTACACAAACCCACACACTTGCCACACTCGACACGGAAAGCGTGATCATCCATCATCTGTACCTGCAGCCATATTGGAACATTTCACATGGCTCACTGATGATTCAGAATTCACGCTACACACTCAGCTGTTATAAATAGGCAGATTTTATTGGAAGACTGAACATAAATACCAAGAAAGCCTCAAATCTAAAATCCATAAAATAGTATTAATTTCCTTGATAAAACATCATCTAAACTTGCGCAAGCCATTAGGTTAACTATATTTATTAAGACAAAGTAGCAAACAGATAAAAGGGCCAGTCAATAGTAGACAAGAAATTAGAAAACATGAAGCAAGGAAATGGTCAAAACATTAATCGTGATAGGTAAGACACAGATACAGTGCTCGAGTACTTGTAACACAGACTGTCCAGGTTATTTAAAGGTCCAACACATCCACTGCTGGAACCAAGCAGAAATCCTCCAGGCCATAGCCCTCCCAGACAATAAGGTATTTCAGTTGCACTTGACAACAATGGGAGTCGTACGATGGCCCTTATGAAATATGCTGGTGTTCTGGAGTTCAGTATCTGTTTCACTGGAGGAGCCTTAATAGACCCTAACAGGATTAGGGTTGGCTGGCATGAGAAGCGAAACATGGATGCTTGGGATATGCAGTAATGATGTGACAGGAGTTAGGCCTGCACAATTAATAGAATATCAATCGCGATTATGATTTTGAGTGCCCACGATAGAAATCTCAGCTGTTTTCTCCACTCAAATCAAGTGCTTCCTACACTTTCAGCCAATCACATAGAGCGGCACAGGTAGGACATCATTTTGTAGTGCCAAAACCTGGAAATGGAGTTAGCATTTTATCGCTCGAGCAGTCAGTTTCGCTGCAAGCTCCAGCACTTGCGTGAGGGGAAATCATGAAGCTAAATGGCACAACAGAGGTTGTCGGGGACATTAAACCTCACCACGTCAAACAGGAAAAAACGTTGTAGATAAACTCAGGGCTATACAGTGCGACCGTTTCAATCACGAATGCGACTGAACAGTACTTTGTCTGACTGTGAATAAATATTTATTCACACTGATGCGAGTGACCTGTTCGAAGTTGTATAATACAATCGGAATAAAAACTACAGGAAGTCCAAAATGCATCTACAAATATACATAAAAAATAGATATTATAATAACTTCATAAAATATAAATAAAATTAGAAATGAAATAATGTTTAATTTCTATGGGTTGCATTTAATATCAATTTGTCATTAAGCTTAGTTCGCTATTTCCTTAGAAAGTTATTAGCCTTTTTCCTAATATGGATCATGCTTGTGTTAGTCTACTTTTAATTAGGACTCTTTATTGTTAAGATATTTAAAAATAAATATTTTATGCTTATTTATTTATCAATTAACCAGCCGTATTTCTCATTGCTATTATTTTAATCCAATTAACAGTGAGCAGAGAGCTTACACATAACTGTTTATGACTTTCTGATTAAAGTTTAAACAAAAAAAAGATTGGTATCTGGATCGGTTTCAGTCGTAAAAATACTGATCGGTGCATCCATAATGAACACCATTAAACTAAAGCGCTTTTCATCTGGCGAGTAAATGAACTCACCCAATCACATCATATATGAGATTATTCAGATATATACACAGAGCGGTTCGAGAACTGACTCCAGCCCAGAACCATGACAGTGGAAAATGTCTAATAGTGTAGCTTTAAATATATTTAAGAGGATCAGACTTCAAAGACTGAACATTGATGTTTATTGTATTTGTTTACAATGTGGAACAGGTTAATGGTTGTTGTTTTTTTGCATACAGCCTGTAAAATGAACTGAAAATATAAAATTTAGTTCATCATAAGGTAAATTAATTAGTCATGGCTCACACTATGTTCCTAAATTCTGTCATAATTGACCAGATCAAGTTTTCACATGCCTACTTGTGTGTTATATTGTGGCATATTAATGTTACCATCTCTAAAAAAAATTATTATAATAAAATAAAAATAAACTTCAACTGTGCAGCTAAATTTTTGTAATTAGATTCACAAGTGCTCCTAAAAGAAACTGTCTTGCGCCTCTCCTAATGTAAACCTGTAAACACTGTTATTGTCTTTTCTGCATACGCCTGAATTGTTTTCATTTGGTTGAATATTGTTATATTTGATCACATATTTTCATTTGGTTGATGGCATTTTTATTTTTACTCAACCTATATTTTGGGGACAATTTTATTTATATTTTGCTTCTACGAGATGATGCACTTTAAGGATCAGTCTAATTTCATGCAAAGATTTGTAAATTAGCAGGAATGTAGCAAAACATGGAGGTGAAAGCAGCGGTCTGTTTATTTGAATGAGAAAGTGCAATAAAAATATGCTGTCCCTAAAATCAATTAATAATCGTGATAAATAATCGAAATCTCAATATTGATCAAAATAATCGGGATTATCATTTTGGCCATAATCATGCAGCCCTAGCCCGGTTTCCTTCTACATTTGTTTGATTATTTTGAAGAGCATATTAAGTTCCTTTCCAGGTCAAAACACATTTGTTGACAATCATACCCAGTCACCAAAGCAAAGTCTGTCAGCAAAGTTCTTTTGTAATTGAACTGCTTGAGATCACTGTCAATGTACCTCCTCTCATGTTCCCTCATTCTTTAAGAACAATCTCATCAACAGCTGGTGCATCCGTGGGTGTGTCTCAAGGCAGATTTGAGCCCAGGTTATCAGAGCTTTTTGAAGATCGGAAGCTCTGTTTTTGGAGTCCAGGGTGAGTTGGTGATTGATATCCCAGCTTATGGCAGTGATTCAACATGACTCTTGCAAGATGTCATTAAAGGTGAATTTGGAACATGTAAATAGGGCAACTGTTTTGACATTTTTGGATCCTGTATTATGTGAGATAGTGAAATAAAATCTGGTAAAGATTAGGTAAAATCTCTTATCCTCCATTAAAAAGTGACATAAGAGTGGTTGAAATGAAACTTCCAATGAGTCTTTGGTCAAAACTCTATGAATCTCTATAGGTTTTTGATGCTTTGGTAAGTGAGTCACTCTGTTACTGTTTGGATCTTGGCTTTGTCTCCTAATAATTCCTCTTCATTTGTTATATAACTTTGAAAGATGACTCATGGAACTCACATTTCTCCACTTTTGAAAAGTAGGGAGGGTCCAAAAGGGTTAAGGAGTTGGAGACAATTAAGATGACATCAAGGCAATAATTTTCCAAGCATGTCTCTGAGTACATTTTTAATTAATGGCTGGAAAACAGCAGGGGCATTGACCAGTCCATACTTTATTAGACTGTACAAGCCTGTAAGCACTTCTAAGATCAAGATTGGAGAAAATGTTGGCTGGTTGTAGCTGTTTCAGAGCTGAGGGCACCAGAGGCAGTGGGTATCTGTATTTTATGTCTGCGTGTATGAACGCCCTCTCCAATCTTCTGCACAAAAAAGAAACATGCAGATGTTTGCCTCAGAAATGCATTCCAGGAAGTAAGCCAAAATAATCTCTTGTATCAGAAATTCTTAGCAAAAATCTGTTGTATTGTGATTTACAATATAAATCTGATCGTTTAATGCATCTTATATTTTAGGGTTATATCCTGGCAAACATTATTCACATAAAAATATCTCTAAGACACAGTTAATACCTAAAAACCCTCCAAATATATCATTATATGAACATGAAATGAATCATAGCTGCATTTGCTTTTCACAATGGAAATTAAAGAAGGAATCAGGCAGGTAGCAGACATATAATATTCACCAAATGGTAGAAAGCTGTATAAAATTAGAAGAGAATTCTCCTCTTTTGATGTACTTTGCAGTAGATGTTTCTGTGTTACAGCTCAGATGAAAGGCCTGCGCGTCTCTGTAATCCCACAAGAGCCTCTGGCGTTTTCCTGCAAAGAGCTTCCTGGGGAGAATGTTCAAACGGGCTCTCCTCTTCAATTGACTTCACTGAACAAATACACAGGAAGAGCAAAAGCCTGGCTCAGCAAAATACTCTCCGGCATAGACAATGGATTTAAACAAAATGCTGAAACCTATTTTGACAGAGAACATACTCTGTGAACAAGTGATAATCAGGGTTATATTTCAGACCAAATTATTAAGTGTTTAGTTATACTGCCGTCATTGACTAACTGGGAAATTTGACTCTAAGACAGGAATCAAGGAGATAAAATGCCCCAAAATAAAAAGGAAATGTGGATAAATGGACAAAATATGGATAAACGTAGAGATGGACTTACAAGCACCTTGCTTCATCGGCCACTTTTTCTCTTTACGCTCTGCTGAGAGAATAAGTGTAAACCCCCCAATCTCAAACCCAAGAACTTCTTTTAGGAGCATCAGTCCATCTGGGCAACTAAAGCAAAACAAACAGAAAAGAATGGAGTCATGAAATGAGAATGGGGTCGAAAGCAGAAATATCGAAAATAAAACCAAAATGACAAAATCATGCTATAAAGTTGATGCTGAATGAAATTAATAAAAGTGAAAGCAGATGAAAAGTTATCGCAAAATGGCAGCTGACAGTGAAGCTTCGGTTCAAATTCTAAATCAATTTCAAATATTACATTCAGAGGGATGAAAAAATCCACTTCAGTGTAACGTATAATAAGTATATTTCAAAGACTAAGTGCAAGGTCACATGGAGATGCAAAAATTAAATGAAATTGCTTTTTAAAAAAATGTCCTTTAATCATAAATGTAAAAAACATGGTACATAGTAACTCCTGAAACTGTGTTATATCCTCTGCACAAAAGCAAACTGCTTCCATAATGATTGCCTTAAATATATAAGAAGCCTATTAGAAATCTTGTAATTTATATTTTTCATGTAATTTCATATTACTCAATTTCTCCACTCTGCTGCTTCTCACTGGACTGTAATAGAAACTACTAACTCCTCTGTTGTTTCTTCTAAAATGTTCTGCATGGAGGCCATGTTCAAAACACATGAGTATTAAGAACAGAACAGATACTGCTTAGGTGTCTTAGCCAGGAAAATAATTCAAAGCTGTGTAATTCTTTAGCCAGTACTTGTTTGTGGTGAGTACCAGGATGTGCCTGATGCCTGAGGACAGAAAGCTCTCTTGCATTGGAATAATTACACCAAGCCATTAATATTGATTCTCCAACTGCTGTCTGAAAGAAGTGGCACTGAATCATCAAAGGCACAACCCTCAAAGTGAAAACGGTAGGACTGGAGTCAGCATCTCCTTTTTCCTGGAATATGAACCACTATGTGTCCTTGAGTTGTTTGTCTTGTTGTATCGCCTAACATATTTCTCTGTATTTTCATTGCTTTTTCACTGTGTTTTGCACTGCCCTGGTTTTATATGGAGAGGTTAATAGACTCAGAAGGATCCAATTGTTTGCTCAAGTGTGAAATACTGCATCACTACTAGTGCCCAGCCCATCTCAAGGTGACTGTATTTGCCACCTATGGCTATGTGAATCAGTACAATCATACTGATGACACTTCAGTGTGGTTATTGGAGGCAGACGATGAATACATTTAGTGCACGTTGATGAAAGGGGGAAACGTAGACTGGGATGACTGATTGCAGCAAAGTAGGTTGCATAGTATAGGCAGCCGCTGTCACACTGCAGTGGAGTCCAAAATGGAAAATTGTGTGATGACTGAATGTAGGGTACTAATGGGGTGCAAGAGAGCACCAAACACACAGTGGGAATTCAGGTCAGCGTGCCAAGGCTACCATCTGGGTATAACCCATCTCCAAATGCTGGTCTATGGTGTGCTGTGAAGAACCTTTACATATTGTAAGCAATTACTTGTGAAATGTCTAGCTGTATATTCTCTTATTATTGATGTTATTTAATCTTAAATAAATTGCTGAACTCAGTTAAATTCTTTTCAGAGCACATTGTATGTCATATTTAAAATGGTAATAGGTTCCTTGATACATTGGGACATTGTTATCAATTCACTTCTGCTCTTCTGCTTACATTAGTCCTAGTTCAGGCTGAAATAAGAGGACTGAAAATCTGGCTAGTGGCCACCGGAAAAATATTTTGTTTTCAGTAGGCTTAAAGGGGATTTTCATACCAGCCAAACTCTGCATCAAGACTGCACTCTTAACACTCCAATCAAGCCTCATTATAGTTAGCTTTGCCAAGGGCAGCATATGTGCATATCCAGTGAGCTTAAATGATGCTGATGGGAAGCAAATGTTTTGCTTGAGTGTGCCAGCTTTGTGCTCCATGTGTTTGGACAAAAGTAGGGAAACAATCCAACAGAACCACTGTCAGTCAAGTAACTCATATCTCACACATCTGGGCTGCACTCCCTGACCCCCAGACTATCTGTCCACCTGTCAGACTGCTGAAACTGGCACTAGAACTGAAAAATGTTAATCATTATTTCCTTTTATTTGCACTGTTGACTTTAACCTAAAAGTAAATTAACCTAAATTAACATTATAATTACAATAGTTCTGGACATATCTCTTCAAGACACAATTTTTTTGAAATCCGGTGATAAATCACAGTGATTCAACTTCATTAAATTTCATTAAACCTACAATTCCTAGACATGGCTTCTCCAGATTACTTCAGTCAAAGATCTGTCTCAAAGAAAAACATTCCATCTGGCTGTGTTTTTAGAAGCACATTTTAATCAAGCCCAGAACCACAGAGCTGCAGCAGAGCTGGCTTTCTAGAAGTGAAAACTGAAATAATATTGGCCTCCAACCCTGAAGTAATCCTAGGTGAAATTCCAAACATTTCCATATTACAGCATGAAACCATGCTTCTCATGCAACAGTAAAAAAAAAATGCTGACACTGTAGATCTGCGAAATAAATCTGCTTATTTATTAGCAACTATTATAGAATGTTTTCAGCTCCTGATAAAGCAGAGAGAGTGAACTGTTTGTCTCCCCTTGCTACAACTGCCACTTTTATAAATAGTGGCTGAAATAGTATTCAGGGTGTAACCACAATTTATTAGCAACAAATTATCTGAAAAAGATTTATTTTCCATTTCTAACGCAGCATTGTTTGACAGCTTCTTTACCACAGCAAGTTACTAATTAGAATCCAAAATTTCCAGCTGTCAGCAGTGTTCAGTGGTTTCAGTGGTTGCTGACCTTGAACAAGCAAGCGTGATTTTATTTTGGTGGTTATAATGCAGAACTTGCAGCTTAGAAAAGGCACACTGGAGATCAGTTTTGATTTGGTAATGCTTCAGTACAAGAAACCAACACGAGTACTTCATAAACGGTTTAGAATGCATAAATAAATTGATTATAAGCTATATATAGACTATGGATGCTATGGGGACAAGGGGTTCTCAAAATATTTGCAACCAGGCTGAAAGAATCTTCCAGAACCCCCTTATTAGCACAGCACTGATTCAAACATTAGGTACAACAGAGCAAATATGTACCATCATATTCATTAATTTTGAGCTACTGGAATTTTGTGTTCCTGAACTTCCCTGCTAGCCAAATGTGAATTTGATTCACTGTGTATTATATTAATAGCTCTTAGATTTAAATGAACATTATTTCTCCTTATAATTTAAGTGACTTGTAAAACTATGACATCGAATTAATAGTTTATACCTTAAAATTAAACGTAACCCTTGATATCTTCTTTTTCTGGAATCAGTGACTCAGCTTTCTTGTAGAAGTCTTTTTATTGTTAATAAATTACAAGCCATACTGTTTTCACACGCAGATTGAAACTGTATTGCTTGTTTGCTCACGTGGCAGCATACAATGAATAATTACTATCCTTATTCATACATTTTATTTTTAGTTTAGGGAAAACAATAGATGTAAACAACCATGCTCTGGCATTCCCTGTCCAATCGGTTTATTATATATAATATAATAATTATATTATAATTATATATATATATAGCATTTGAAAATTATATAAGTAATGAAAATATCAATGATTGATTGTGGGATTGTAGGAATGAATGAAGACCCTCGGATGAGTGAAGGTCTTTTTCACTCTCCTTCACATTATTCATGAGCCGGAAGACTAAATCATCACAGATATAAACATCCTCACAGGAACAGTTAGAGCAAATGAAGGTACTGAGTGTACACACTGGTGTGATGTCATGCAGCACAGATGTGATGGCTGAGACCATGGAGTCCACTCACCAGCACATCAGCCTTTTTCAGTGAACAGCAAGAGTGGCAACCAAAACAATCTTCCTGCATTCAAGCATGACTCATAATTAATTGAAAATGGGCACTGTACAGGGAGATGGCTACAAAGAATATACTTATGCATCTGTATATAATTGCATACCTCCTATCTGTCAGAGAGGGAACACATCAGAGAGCAGAACATCATAACACTGGCGTCCGAAAGCCCAGACTTACCTCCACACTTGGCCCATTTGCAGGAGATGCACCAACACTTGCCAAGTCCAGATGGAGATGTGGCAGCATGTATGCCTGCTGTACTTGCCTACGCTCAGTCCAGCGGCTGCTCTCCGGCTCAAACCCTGCACCGGACCGAGGCCTCCGCCCGTGTAGTCCTGCACGAACCACCTGAAGCTGAGGATCTGCACGAGCACGGACGGAGCGAGCACGAAAAAGAGCGTGAGCCCGAACCACGCGTAGTCCCGCTTCCCGTAGTAATCCACGGCCAACAACACGTCCGTGCCCACGTCCCAAAAGAACACGAGCATGGCCAGCACGATCCATAGACAGTCCAACCACAGGCGCTCCTCCGCTCCTCTTCCTCCTCTCCGGATCCCTTTCCCCGTCAGGGAGCGCAGGCACGCGCTCCGGCAGCCCCAGTAACACGACGATGACTTACAGCAATGGCAGATGTGGATAGCCGCGCTGTCCAGATCGTCGTCGTTGAGCGCCGTATCGTCCTGCTCATCCAGCTGCGCGAACCCGGTAACGACCCCCACGCCATCGGATTTCGCTGCCATCTTGCTCGCCGAAACGTTTCGTTCCCCCCCTCCTCCGTTTCAGGGCTGGTGACGTCACTTCCCAAATACCTGTGCTCCGCAGCCTCTACTCATGAACGAGAGAACTTCTGCAATATTGTGAATTTATGAATAAGAGTGTCTAATGCGCAGAGAACATGATGTCTCCAACCATCAGTGGATTTAACATTGATAGTGTTACTCCTGATGTATCAAAATAAACACTGTGGTGCTAATTCACGACTGGAGATTTAGCTGTGTTAAGGATTGCTTCAATTCTGCTGTAAGACAAATTGCCCATTGTTTTAACATTTTAGTTAAATGACAAAGTCAAACTATTTTTGTGAGAAGAATTTTATCCCACATATATCTGTTCTATATCCATCCCTTTTCCATAGCACTTATCTCACACAGGGTCTCCTGGACTTTATCCCAGAGAACTCGGGGCACAAGGTGGTGGATACCATGGACGGGGTGCCACCCATCGCAGGGAAGAATCGCACACACATTTATTATAGACAATTTGGAAATGCCAATCAGTCTACAACTCATGTCTTTGGACCGGTGGAGAAAACCTGAATACCTGGAGGAAAGCCTGAAGTATGAGGAGAACACGCAAACTCCATGCACACAGAGCAGAGGTGGTATTCAAACCCCAAATCACGGAGGTGCGAGGCAAACAATAAACCAAAACTGATACTAACCCATAAACTACCGTGAACCCATTCTGTCTGGATGTGAGGTGAAAATACTCATTGAATTTGATGTAATGTTTTTGGGAAGAAACTGGAGAATCCAGAGGAAAACCATGTCATAGAGAACATGCAAAATTCAGCACAGACAGTAACCTGACCCCAGTATCAAACCAGGGACCCAGGAGCTGTGAAGAAAAGCAATGCTACCCATTCTTAAATCCCCCACACTTGAAATGCAATGCAGCTGGTATAACAAAATGAAATCCCAAACATAACATTTGGTCTATAATGGAAGAGATTATATTTGGTCCATCATGCAGTGCCAGTACTTTCCTAACTATACAAATCCTAAATGCACACTTTTTGCATCTAATATTTCCCCTCCTGGAAATTATTCCTCATATTTCCTCCCTTTTTCGCATCACAGCTCCAGGATCCCCAATTTTGTCTTGGGTTACTGTCTGTGTGGAGTGCTGCATGTTATCCTCATGTTTGTGTGAGTTTCATCTGGGTTGTCTGGTCTCCTCCCACTGCACAAAGTTTTAGGTAGGCGAACTGGCTACACAAAATTGCCCATTGGTGTGAATGAGTTTGTGAATACTGTGTGTGCATGGTGCCTTATGATGGATTTGCATCCCTTTTGAGGAGAATTCTCCTTGTAACTAATGTTCCTGGTATTGACTCAGAATTCTCCACAATATCCCAAAATAGATGTTACTGAAAATGAATGAATGAATGAATTCCACTTGTTCATGACTTCTGAAAAAAAAGATTTATCTCAAGACAATTGACTGAATTAACAGATTAATTTGCAAATCACCATAGTATCCTACATAATCAGCTCCACATTTAATTTCCAGCAGAAATATCCTGTATTTGACTACTATCTAGGAGAGTTTAATGTAACAGCTTCTTCTTTCATGAAAGATAACAATTACCAAGGTTAGCACAACCTGAATGCTATGACACAGATATTGCAAAAGTACAACGTCAGTGGAGAAAAATAGCATACAAGTTCCCTGATTTTACAGCCAGTTTCTTCCTCTATCAGATAGCATACCAATAAAGGAAACCTCATGGTCATTTAATATTTGTCTATACTACTAAATGTACCATTTGTGTGCATGTGTGTTTCTCTACTTCTATTGCTCAAGAGCATACAATTTTTATGAAATCAAATGCTGGTGTAATATACTCTAGGGAAAGCAGAGTGAATTCTGCATGAGTGTGGGTTGAATAATGCAATACACATAATTGCCTGCAGATCCCTGGAGAAGAATATTGCTTTCATGTGCCTGTAACCAGAGCTGGCATGCAATAGTATATCCATGTACACTGATCAGCCATAACATTAAAACCACTGACAGGTGACGTGAATAATATTGATTATCTTGTTATAATGGCACCTCACAAGGGGTAGAATATATTAAGCATAAAGTGAACAGTCAGTTCTCAAAGTTTATGTTTTGGAAATTGCAAAAATGGGTTAGGGTTAGGGTTAGGGTGAAAGGATCTGAGCATCTTTGACAAGGGCGAAATTGTGATGGCTAGATGGCTGTCAGAACATCTCCAAAACAGCAGGTCTGGTAGGGTGTTCCCAGTATGCAGTGCAGTGATTAGTACCTACCTTACTTCGATACACAATTCTTTAATTATGTGATTAAGTTGAATAATGAAATAGCGTGTTGTTATTGTGTTTTTTTTAAGTTACTTAATTGCTGGCTTATTATTTAGTTATTTGTCTTAAAGCATGCTATAAATTCAGGAATTACTAGAAACGATTAAGTAATTACAGTGACTGTAAGTTAAGACTTACTAAAGGATAATGCTAGTGTAAAATGTTAAACAGGGCCAAATTTGCATCATTTAATTAAATATATTAAAGCTCAAACAGTTTTCAAATGAAACTATAATTCAAGCAACACCTAAAACAGTCTGGCTATCCAGCATATTAAATCTGATTCGATTAAATGTGTATGTGCAGAGACATGCCTTGATCTAATCACCATGGTGAAGTAAGTGTACCTTGTCTGCACAAACACTCCTGTTTCAGCTCGAAGCGTACTGACTCAAGGCGCGTTCTCAGTCCAACCGAAAGCCACGCCTCTGTTCTGTTGTCCAATAAGACTAAACGTTTTGAGTCGCGCCCTCGTTTTGTTAGCCAATTGGAGTTTAAACCGGCTTCTGCCCGCGTCAAGCGAGAGGCAGGAACGAGCCTGCTGCAGTGCTGATGGAGTAAGGCAGCTCCGTGTAATTATAACTCTAATTAAAACTAAATAGGGATTTTTCATATTTATTAGGAACTTGTCTTTAAACGCGAGGATTTATCTCAGTGGAGGTAATAAACGGCGAGCAACAGCAGTGTACACAGAAGCCATTGTTAGCGCTTTGCTGTAGTATCTGCAGCTAATTTACATGATGTCATAACAAGAGCAAGTGTTAGTATGAGGTTTAATCTCAGTTAGTATTTGTATCACATAATTGTAATAAGAGGCAGAACTGTCATGGTGTTCACAAGAGCTGAATGCCAACTAGATATTTCCCTATGAAAGTACTTTTACTCCCTGTGCATTCACACCTTGTGCACTGCTGCTTTGTAGAGTTTATCCCCCAACTAGCTAATTTATACCAAGAACCAGAACACTGGTGACATGCAATGTAATATTATAGGGCTAGGAAGCCACAACATGCTCACTGATACTTTGATACTTCAGTTCTGCAAAGTCCAAGCTACACAATGAGGATTTTTCTTATGTACAACCAAAGACATGCTGCCATGAACATTATTTAATGTTGTTCTGATTTCTCTAAGTAGTCATATCTGTGTATAACCTGCAACAAATGTTTTGCCGTGTAAATAGCTAAAGCAAATTTTTGGTCCATTTGGATTTTGTGAGAAGCTTATAGTGCATGTGGTTAATCTTTAGCCAGAAGGTGGCAGTATATCCATACATCCTTGAGGTTAAAGTAGCAGACTCACATAAACATACCCAACTCTTAATTTGGTAACTACCTCTACCTATAAACCGTTCAGTGCCCCCTTACTTAGATATTGTCCCTCTGTTTTCAAGATAGATAATGCCCTTAATCAGATCGGTAAAGCAACACAGTAGCTCCTCCTGACTGCAGCATGTGTGTGTGAACCGCTTTTTCACTCTGTAAGGAACGTCAGTGTCATACCACGCCAAATGAGATCACCACTTGACGCCAGGTTTCACTCCATCACCTTCTCAGTGACTGACCACCCCGAGGTTCTCATCACAGGTATGACAGCATTACTGCAGTGTCTGCTTTCATCACCTCATTTTTTTAATGTGGCATGCTTTCAAACCAATGAGCACTTGTAGCAACTCCATCTCATTGATAAACATGTGGGTTGTTTATTTATTTATTTATTTTGATGATTGGTTACCTTGGTAACTAGATGGATTCTCCAAACCAAAGAAGTGTAGTTTCCATGGCAACAGTGGCATGGCACTGATGACCTCTAACGTGGTTTTTCCCCCATGTGCTATATATACTTGCTTCAGGTGGAACAATTGGGGGTGGGACTCGCTACCCTGCTTAGGTATGAATGCTTTCCGCTGACATCTTGAAGGTTGAAATGCTTTAAGTGGTGTAGCCGACATAAGGAGGTTATACAATTATTATTATACATGTATTGCATGTTGCCCTGCAATGAATTGGCACCCTATCCAGGGTGTACCCCACCTTGTGCCCGATGTTCCCTGGGATAGGCTCCAGGTTTCCTGTGACCCTGAAGTATATCCCTGAAGGATAAGCAGTATAGAAGATGGATGGATGGGTGTATTACATGTCTTTGATGAAACATTATTGGATTGGCATAATTATATCTGGATTAAAATGTCAATTCTTAAATAAGTCTACATTCCACACACTAACCTGTAGGGAAAAAATTGGAAACAAAAATTAAATTTTTTTTTTAACATCAGGATGCCATCAAAATCATGTTTTTTAGTATGTTCTCTGCCACATAAAGAGCTGTGCATAATTATGTGACTTATACTGATACAATTCCGATTTCCAGGTCCTTTTATCTATGCTGATATTCTGGACTACAATAATTTACAGATTGTTGTGAATCCCCAAATATTGTTGTTCCTAGTACAATTGGAGCTTTTTGACCCATGTCGCCCTTTAACCCCACTCCAGAACTGTGCATTCAGTGCCCAAGAACCATTTATGGAGTGTCCAAGGTCCATGCAGAGCTGATGGGAGAGGTATTCAGTCGGGGGTTAAATACAGCACTGCCTCAGAAGGAGCTTAGCCTTTAAGCTTTGGCTAGGTGAAAGATGTTCAGGTGCACAATGGCCTTGTGCTTTTATTTGACAGTATTACCATCACAAATATGGCATTGTCTTACAGTGTCTGAGGTACCCAGGCATCATCTCAGCAGACTCTAAACCTGTAGGAGGAATGACAGGTTATCTTTCCATCCTTTACCAGCTGTTGTCATTCTTGCATTTCTGTATTTTCCCCCTCCATTTTCTGTACTTTTATAAGAAATCTATTTTTACTCAGCATTTCCTTTCTTCAGACTGTGCTGTCCAGATCTTTTATGATGCTGTTAAAATTTATATGCAGTTTGAAGACTGATACACACCTCCCTATGATGTTCATTGATGATTGTCTGAGAGCTACACTGGAGGTGATGGTAGCTCCTGCTGAGACGCTCAGCATGCATACCTACAACGTGAATGCCATGAGCTTCACTGCTGAAGAGCTTATTCAGGAGTTACAGAAGCAGCTGCCTGACCTGCACATCATTTATGATGTTGACCCGATTAGACAAGCAATTGGTAAGAGCCTAAAGATATATGGTATTTCATTTAAAGCCTACATAAAACCTGTTTGTACACAGACAAATCATATCTGATTTTTGGTAATCTGAATGGATACAAAACAGCCTCCTTTTTTTTTACCACAAGCCACATGTGTCTAGGGGTTCAGAACTGATTAAAATAATTTTTATTGACATGTGACTCAGTTAGACCAGTCAGATCATGTGGAAACTTAGATTTAAGATATAAATCAGATTTGCCTTGCAGTGTATAAAAGCCTTACTGTAGGCTATGACTCACATCTGAGATTTACAATAAATTCTTTCCATGCGTTCAGCCTGTTAATTATTTTCCTATATTTTTGACTAGCTGACAGTTGGCCTATGGATTTTGAAGACAACAATGAGAGGAAAGATTGGGGCTGGAAGCATGCATACTGTATGACCTACCAGAACTCATCCAGACAATGTTTAGCTTCATCAGCCCTGACACAGACGTACACATGCTAACTGAACATCACAATTTGATTAGAACACTGCATACTGAGACACACTGGACTAGTATCCATCCTCTGTAGTACACTAGATGCAACCAAATAAAAGGTTTGTTTTGCTTTTTTTGTGTATAGAGTGTATTGGGTATTGTATTACATGACACTATCCTAAAACTTGCTGGACAACTGTACTAAAATGTAGTGCGAGTAAAGTCAGGTGTCATTATAGGGAAACGGACTCTACATTCTTGGAATGCAGAGCTACAGGTAGGTAGGTCAAATGTGAACATGTTAAGACAAATAACCTTTATATTTGTAATAGATGAGATGATAAAGATAAGGTATCCATTCAAACACTGGAGACAAACAGTATTTTCCAATTTAAACACACATAAATTGTCACATCAGTATGCTTTTTTTTTTTTACTGAGCTTTTTTAATAGGCATACTGTTTTTTTAGTCCTGTTCATTTCCTTGTGTGTAGTGCAGTTTAAAGTATCAAATGATCATGTAATAAGCCTCTTCTGGGTGTGGTGGTGATGAGATATAAGGAAGTGAACTGTGTTTCAAAATAGCAGGCATTCCTTGTCTGGATTTTGGGCTCAAAGCTAAAATTTTATTTATATTTTCTCATGTTCGTAATTTATTTCTGTCAACAAACTGAGGTTTAATGTCACATGGTGAATTTTACCAAGTACAGGGGTGCCTCAAATGGGCCTTAACATCTGTGAATTTTTTATTTTATTTTATTTTCCCAAAATACACTTGAATACTTGATATATATGAATTACTTGATATATTTGCATATCATTTTGCTGTCATTTTGTTTTTGTGGTGTAAGCTTTAATGAAATTCTTTGTTAGTGTAATACCATTGGTGTAAGTTGTTTTAGTGCTTTTTGGTTGATCAGTGCAGAAGTGTAGTATTGTTCATGGGAACAACCATTTAGACTCTGGTGCTCTTCATTGAAAGACTATATGACAACTTTGCAGCTTTATCAAGAGTTTTACATTTACTTTTGCACTATATATATATATTATATATATTACACACACACACACACACACACACACACACACACACACATATATATATATATATATATATATGTGTGTGTGTGTGTGTATGTATATAATTTTTTTTACATAACTCATTGCTGACCTATATTTGTAAGTATTATTTTCTGTTTTGTATGTAATATTACTTTGCAATGAATGACTTTAATGTCTGTAATGCTCTTTCCCCCCCATTATCCACACAACAAGCATATTGTGTTATGAATATATTATGATATTTTATGGATAGTTTCTCTACGTGGATGATTTAATGCATTGTTTAAAACAGGTTATCTTCTCTTTTATTTATTTATTTATTTTTTATCCAAATTCCATATTAAGTACTTTTGCTAAGTACCCTCTTCAATCTAGCAGTTCAGCCCAAGATAAATAAATTTAAAATCTCTGTAGAAAACTAGAAGCCCAAACCATCAAATAAACATTGAGGACCCCATTTTCTATTAGAGTATTTTCAAACCCTTAAAATAGAGTACTGTACAGTACAAAAACAATTCTGTGTAATTAAAATTAGATTTAATGTCGATATTTAATACTGTATATTCAATTCCCAATACAAGTGCAGGGGGCAGCTCTGGTTACTGTTTCTTTTCTCTCACGTCACTGTGGGTTTCCTCTCCACCTCCCAAAAAGATGCTGTAGAATGACTGAATATGCTCTAATTTCCCCTATGAGTGAATGAGTGTGTGTGGTGCCCTACAATGGATTGGGTGACTACACATGCCAAAGTGTCCTTGGGCAAGACACTGAACCCCAAGTTGCTCCTGATGGCAAGTTAGCACCTTGCATGGCTGCTCTGCTACCATTGGTGTGAGAGTGTGGGTGAATGAGACACAATGTAAAGCGCTTTGGATAAAAGCGCTATATAAGTGTGCCATTTAACCTCATTTCTTTTTCGGTTTTGTGGAGCCAGATGTAGAGCCTTTTTGTGAGAAGCCTGATGCATCTGAAGAGTGTCCTGCTCCTTGTAGAACTGTTTGACTCAGTCTTATTTCCAGCAGCTCTTGCACAGCTCTGATCTCCTTTATTAAAATCTCCTTTAGCATGTCTACTTCTGACTGCAGAATGGAGTGAACCATGCTCTCCAGTGCCTAGAGTCAAAAACATGGTTAAAGAAGAGGATAAAACATCTAATCTCTTATACAATGCGATATAAATTTTACTAGTATGTAGAGACAGAATCTAGCAGTTCTTGGATAGCAGAATTTAGAAATAAGACAAGTAGATTTTCATTCAAATATGTTCCCTAACTTATAACCCAAAACGACCTGTCAGTAGGAGTAAATAACAAATGCACTCCTTTAATCCAGTTTTATAACTGCTGATGAAGCATGGGTGTTTAAAGGTGAAGTGCCTTTTATCTGATTACAGGATAGCACTTAGATATGAAGGCCCTCTTGCTTTTATGGTTTGAAGATGGTGACATATTGATAGTTTGTCTAAAAATACTCAGTTAAGATACAGATGAGTGACAAAAGAAGAATAAAGTGTCTTATTGATGTGTTGATGTGTGGGGGTGATACAGGGTGGGGGTGGGGGCTGTGATGGTGGATGAACACTATTGTCACAAACGATAATCTCACAGTTGGTGTTTTGATGTTGTTGGGGGAGAACACTGTCTAACATGTCAGTCCAAAATCTCTCATAGGTGTTCAGTTGGGTTGAAATCTAGTGATTATTAAGGCCACAGCATAAGCATATAATTTACATAGTTTTCATTCTTGTAGGTATGGACGGAGCCATACTGGAAGACACCACTCCCATCAGGACAGAAATGATAGATTGGCTTCTTAATAGCACTTATTTATACAAAGCTCCTTTCACCTGTGTGTTTTCATTTGTTGCTGTACTTTCAACTATTGAGACTACAAAGCACTACTGAAAGTCACTCTGGATAAGGGTGTCTTTTATATGCTGTAAGTGCAATTGTTAATATAAATGTTCCACCATGATAAGGATGACCAGACCCTTCCTTTTGAGGGGATAAGTAAATGCATTGAAGCTGTTATGGTATCTTGCAGTGGCCAACCACCCTTGTAGGTCAGTTTATGTTTTCCTTTAATTTCTCACCTGTCTGTATGTAAAGAGTGTCATTAACATTACGTATTATCTCCTAAACTACAATTTTTTGAAGTGTCATTAGGCCTTTAACTTGTTAATTTACCCAGGACAACATGTGCTACCAAACACAATGGTAAAATCAGTCATAAATCAAGAAACACTAGTACCTGTTTGTCTAGTCTGCCCTCCAGTGAAATGTCACTGAGACTGACTTCTGCCTTCTCCCATATCTGTGCCTCGGCTTGTTCTTTGAGTCTATGGATTTCTGCAAGCTTCACTGTCTCGACTGCCATTAGTTCTTTCAAAGCCTGCTGCTTCTCCCAGATTCCCAAATCTGTTCCCTCAGATAGTGGTAGGGGATGTGGTGGAACTTGAATCTCAAGATGGGAGTGCATACACTTAAGGTTCACCTCTTCCTTTAAAAAAGTTTGATAGAGGCTCTGATGATGGATGTAGGTCTGCACCATGAAGTCAAACATGGTGGCGTGATGAGAGGTAGGCAGTCGATGAACACACTGTGACAGCCGAGTCTGGATCAAAGACACTGCTTCAGATCTCTCCAAACCTGATACAGAGGTTTATAGAGAGGACCACACACATATTCAGAGTCAGGTTTACAAAGGGCCTGTTTATACCTGGTCACTTCATGCGTTTTCTCTGATCGGAGAACTATCTTATTTGTTAAAAACGGTTCCAGCTAAACGGATATGAATCCGATCTTCTATTTCCATGCAAAATGCAAATACATATTTCTGCTGAACTGAAATGGCAGCCACAGTTATTTTGCTCTATTTGGGTTTGCAAATGCAGTCGAAACAAAAAAACAAAAAAAAACAAAAATGCTTGCTACAACACTTACGCAACAAAAGGCATCACTTATTATATGAAGCATTTTTGCTGTCGGCAGTACTAAACTTTAAAACCCAGTGAGATACCTGGATGAAAGCTCAGAGTCAACACTGATGGGGAAAAATAGTGCTGGCATTTTTTACAGAACAAGACTGGCTATCTGGTTTCAGAATGGGACGACCTACAAAGCAATTTAATGAGCCGGCACACTCATCTCCATCAGGCTATACCGGTCGATAAGTTGTTTTTACTTCTGGCACAGCTAAAGTGAGTAAGGTACTTCCGTTTGGGAGGAGAAAAGCGCTAACATATGTGGTTTCAGCAACCAGATGCATTTAGACTTGTCAAGTTTCATCTGGAACGCATCCCAGACCATGTCCTGATGTGGTTTGAGCGATTGGATTTAAATCTGTCTCGAATGCATTCTGGAAGGCATTTACACCTGGTCTTTTCACAATTGGATAGCTATCCGATCAGAGAAAACGCATAACCAGGTGTAAACAGGCCCTAAACCTTCAGAGAATACATTGGATTTTATGACTATAATTCCTGATATATTTATTTATTCACAAGCCTAAAAAAATGGTTGACAGAAGATCACAGTCACATGGCATCTTTATTCAGCTGTTATTCAGAAACATCATTGTTAAAATGTAGATATGCATCTATATGTTTAATAAGTGAAAAAGACGATTTGTGCATCATGTCTTCAAGAGCCATGACTCACCTCTAAGCTCAGGGAGGAGCTCTTTACTCAGATTTGCTATTTGGGCCACTGCAGCCCATGGAAGCCCACGCTGTACTGAGTACATCACATTCTCATACACAAATTCTTGGTGTATTCTCTGTCTCTGGTCATCGCCTTCAAATTCTCTCCACTGAAAACAGCTGCTCAGGCGTATTATGCCTTCATCTCTCTGAAAAGAAACGGAGCACGGTGGCAATAAGGCAGAAGTGACTGTACATGCTCCTGGTGATGGGGAAAGTGGTGTGATTATACGAACACCCACCTGCTTTGGCACTGGTACCTATAATCTCTCTCAACTGATCTACTGCGCCGTTATTTAGTGTAAGGTAACTGGAGGTAAGCTGCTGCATTAATCACACTGGTTGCAATGAATTCAACATTTGAAGTGTATGATGAAAATTGTGTGCAGGCATGCATGATGTGAAACCTGTTGCATCTGCAGATATAGACACTGGAGTTAGGCTATAAAAGAACAATAGATAGGCCTGCCTGCTACTGCGTGTACCTCCAAGCTAACGTTAATTCAGCAGCAAAATGATGAACATCACCTCAAATCTACTGCCTGTGATTTGCTTTAACTGCTCCCTGGCCTGCGCGCGTATCTGCTTCTAACGGTTTGTACTGTAAATGGCCTTCGGAAAGGATTTGAAGCCAAAATCTAGCAGTATGTGTAAGTCGTACTTGGTAAACACTGCACCTAATACAAGCCTGTACAGTGGATAGTTACCTTGAGCGTCGCTGCTTCCTGTATCGCCGTCTTTAACGCGTCCATTGCGGCGGCGGCTGTTGTTAGGAAAATGCTTGTTGCTAGGGAGACACGCGACCTTCGCTAGTCACGTGACTCTTTGACTGTAGGACTGCAGAGGAGTTGTTTGCTGAACAATCACCAGTTACACATTTACCATCTGAACATGTGCATAAAATGCTTCAGAAAAGCTTCTCCTGAAATCTCAGCGCCATTGCCAATGAAACTCAGCATTTCTTGAACATAATAATAATAATAATAATAATAATAATTTATTATTATTATTGTTATTATAACCAATCTCTTACCAATCTTACCACTTGGTTAGCTTGAATGTCTATTGTTTTCTGTACCTTGTCGTGTTTCTTGCACGAATGTATTTTGTACTGTGGGTGATTTGATAATGTGTTTTGAATGTCTAACTTTAAGTTAGTGTGTTTAAGTTAAGTGTTTAATGTTTAAAGTGGCAGCATGTTACTAGGATAGGTTAGGCAAGTAATATTGTATTATATTCTATTGGTATGTTTGCCAGACCTAAACATACAACCTTGAGCTCTAAATAGTTTGCACATAAGCGATTAATTCTGTGTTTACATTTTAACATTTTATTTTATTTAAGAGTTCTTGCCCTACGCATTCCTTTTGGGGAAGTAACAGTTAATATCTACTGGCACAGATGGTGGAACAGAATAATCCTCTTTAATAGGAGTCACTCCTCCCCGCATGTGGGTCTGCATGTATCTGATAATTAGCCTAATGGAATGAATGGAGACAAAGTGAAGAGAACAACATACAGATGTGTCATCCCTGTAGTGGGTCTCTGTAGCTGCTGAGTGACACACCACCATGCTGGATTGGATTCTGTTTTATCTTTACAGACATTTGCAGTGTTACAGCTGAACTAGCTTCCTGGAATCCTTACTAGCCAACACCAGAGTTTGGATGTTTTTGGCACAGCCCAATGCAACAATGAATCTGTCGCTAAAGGGTAAGCTGCTGATGTGTGCAATGTAGTGTGAAATTAGTTCAAGAGACACAAGACAGCTATGACTCAGAAAGGGTTACCAGAAAGGACCTGGGCCTAATCCAACAAGTATGTGAACAAAGCAGTAGGCCATAATTTATAACATGATTGGTAGGACTGATGACGGTTTGGGCACTGTGAATGTGTGCAGTACAGGAATAATGTGGTCTAGAATCATTTTATGCTGTCAAGCTCAATGTTTGTAATCACAGTGGAATAAAAGCAGTGCAACAGGACTGTCATTAAATCCTATGACCTAATTAGGCTTTATGCTGACTTATCATCAGGTATGAACCTGAGACACGCACTCGAAAGATTGTAGACTGTGTAGGGTGATTATTATTGTTCTATCACTCAGTTTGATGTACAATTGTAGTTACATTTTCATATTAGACATAGTTTAGTGCATCTATGGCTTGTTATCTGTTTTTTTTTTCATGGTTCATGCAACACATTAACTGAGGCGATTACATTGTGTGATTGCTGAACACACATGCTGGATATGCAAATAAAGTAGATGAATTTAAAGATTCATTAAGTGTAATTGGTGCTCTTGGTTAGTACATATTAAATAAAATAAATTAAACTAATTAGACTAATTTTAGTTTTTCTCCAGATAACTGTCTCAAGTGCCACATTGATTTCTTTCACATGAGTAAATAGCACATCTTGTCTGTTTTGTGTTTTTAGCTTAACGAATAGGCTTTATTTTTTGTGCAAATGCAGTGTGTTGTCTATTGAAAACGATTTATTTTGCACCTTTAGCACCATTACTTAGCCTGAAAGTCATGTTAGGAACTGGGAAAATGAATACTTCCAGAAGATAAACTGCTGAATAACCTTTGTTTCTGGAAACTTGTTTCTGTCATTTATTGACATATTAGAAATATTAAGCATACCTTTTACCAAGTCTAAACGTATAAAGTTTATCCCAGTTATGCCATAATACAATAACCAGTTATTTTCCTCCAAAGGATTACTTAGTACATTTTTACCATGGTAAGGTTGGTTTCATATTAGATTCACTGTGCAGTCTAACCCATTGCACAGATAAATGTATTCATTTTGGATGTTAATAAATCAGGGCTTTATTTTATACGTATGTTGGATCCCTTGAGAAGCTGTTCCATTTTCACCAGACAGCCCTTGGGCTCTAAACTCTGTATCAGATTAGTGAAATGCATGTCTGACAGAGCTTCAAAGCACATGTTCCCACGAGTCTCACAAATGCCTGCTTGAGTTTGTAATACAGTGGAAAATAATAAATGAAGTCTGAAAAACTGTCTCTTCTTATTATCATTTGAAAGTATTTTATGCTGCTTCTGATCATTCATGTAATGTTTATTTATTGTTCTCTTTTTTCACTTAAATGAACTAACATTGACAGCTTTTTCTTCTAGCATTACCACTGAGCAAGCCATAAAAGAGATATTTGAAGTAAAATGTACAATGTACAAAATCTTGGTATTATAAAACAGGTCTGAAAGGTTGCTCTGGTGCACAGTAGTTGTGTTTAATGGAGGTAGCGGAGGGTCACTTTATTTTAAGGTGCAGAGGTTGTGCCGGCTTTACAAGAGCTTACAATAAGCCACTTTCTGTCAGTGTAGGAGTGACTTAACAGCAGCTAGACACACAAAAGAGAGCTACTTTTAAAAGTACCAACAAACACAATGATATCTATTTAAGTGTGGGTGATTGTGGATATTAAACATTAAGGGTAGTATTACTGTGATAACTAGGACTCGGACTAAAATCTGTTGCAATATTCTAACATAATCCTTTAGTATGTTGTAGAAATGTTTATTCACCCCAAACTTAGTCAAAGCTTCTCTATGGAAACAGAAATCTTATATTTATCTTCATGTAATGCTGTGCACAAAGCTCATAGTGAATGTACAGGTTGGAACAGAATTTCATGCCAGTTACATTGCTTCCCTTCACCAGCAGCTAATGTACTTGCATTAATGTCACAGTGTTTTTCTTAACTGTGTGAATTTGAGAGAGTGGGTGTATGTTTAAAGAATGAATGTCTGTCCTGGCAACCAGCTGCACTTAATTATCCATCATAATAACACACGCTAAAGAAAGAAAAGCACAGAACATGCAGTTCTAGTCATTTGAGAATGCAATTTTTTTCTCACAGTTTTTCCTCACTGCCTAATCTGCTTGTTATTCTTTACACAATCTGGGCCTTCCTGGCATGTATCTAATGCTCACCTAGACTTCAGAAATCTCAAGATGATTAAAGAAGCTTTGCACTCTATCCTTAGCTTCCAAAGGACACGCTTAATGTCTGCATCTTTAGTGGCAGGATATTGAACATACACTACTGTGATGCTTGCTGCACTTCAGACAGCTAGATGCTACCTGAAACATTGGTTGTATTAAATTTGTTTTAGTTTTCTAAATATTTGAATTATTATAACATCAGTTTGGATCATGTGTCCTTTGAGTGTGAGTATTTTTTCTATTTCTTTGTTTATAATAGTAGATGCTGATTCCATGCTGTTTATATCTGGGAGACATTTTGAAATTAGAATTGGTGTGAATTCATGTTAGACAGAAATATATTAGCCTAACGAGTGACTTATTCTGGTTTTATTCTGACAGACAGGGACATCAAGTGTAGGCAGATCTGAAGATTAAAAATATGCACATATTGGGTTGGGTAATCTATGGTTAATTGTTTTTAATATTATGATGACAATACAAACAATATTATATATATATATATATATATATATATATATATATATATATATATATATATATATATATATATATATATATATATATATATATATTTATACACAAAACTACTTATCTTGCATTGGGATGTGAAGGATGAATATCTGCCAGTAAATATGAATAAGCAACTGTTGGTGGCTTTCTGCTGTTTTGGCGATTTTGAGCATTTATGTACCCACATTTACATAAAAAGCTATACATATATATAGATGTTGGTGTATATATATATATATATATATATATATATATATATATATATATATATATATATATATATATATATATATATATATATATATATATATATATATATATATATATATACCCACATTTACATAAAAGCTCAAAATCACCAAAACAGCAGAAAGCCATCAATAGTTGCTTATTCATATTTACTGGCAGATATTCATCCTTCACATCCCAATGCAAGATAAGTAGCTTGATGAAATAAATATTTCATAAAGAAATTTTTCTCATTACAATTAAATTATTATCAGCTTTAAAGATAAAACTGTGTTAGTAACAAGAGAATCATTTTCACTGTTTCACAATGAATAATTACATAACCATGAATTCTGTAATCCTTAAAACATTAGAGATCTTTTTTTTTTATCAGTAAATACATGCTTGTTTAAGACTAAGTCTAGAAACACCACAAATTCTGAGTCATGGTGACTTACTTGTTTGGTCTGGGGTGCTGTTGTTTTTGTTGACTATTATTGATCCATTATGGTTAAATTTATTATCTAACCATACAGGAGGTTTCATTAAATCTTACAGTATATGCTATCTTATAGATACTAGATAGATTATTTATTTATTTATTTATTTATTTATTTATTTATTATATTTATCTTAAATGCATCATGTAGTTATGTAATAGAATTTGTCTATTGTATGCAATGTTTGCAAATGAAACTTTGTAATTTGTGATTTAAAAAAAAAGGTAATGCACTGTAGACTGATCTTTTATTTAGAAGCATTTTGAAGTGTAAATGATACAGAATTTCTCTCCTACAGTTTCGAGCAACTAGGAAAAATGCAGAGTGCAGACTTCTCCAATGCAAGCTACCAAATTAGGAATGATTCCTTGTCTCATTTCTCCAGTGTGACCACTGCCACCCCAGCCAAGAGAATCACTTTCTACAAGAGTGGAGACACCCAGTTCAGTGGTATCAGGATGCCCATTCATAAACGAAGTTTCAAATGCTTTGATGCCTTGCTGGATGACCTTTCTCAGAAAATGCCTTTGCCATTTGGTGTGCGGACGATCACTACACCCAGAGGAACTCGTGCTATTCAAAGTCTGGAGCAATTACAGGATGGGGCCTGCTACCTGTGCTCTGATCGCCACTACGTTAAACCAATCGATATGGAGGCTGCAGGGAAACGGCCTGCTGTCTGGCACCACAATTACCCACTTAACACCCCGAGAAAGCCTTCCCGACCTGAAGAGCCACCTGTGGGATATTCTGGCCATCACTACCATCGACAACCTAAGAGGATTGTGCTGGTAAAAAACAATAATCCTACAGTGAGAAGGTCCATTGTTTTGAGCAGAAAGAGGGCGCGCAGCCTTCGTGCCTTTATGGTTGAGATTTCAGAACTCATGCAGTGCAATGTCAGGAAGCTCTACACCTTGGAAGGACGAAAGGTCAGCCACTATTTCTGCTCTTGAGCCATAGTTCACGTCTGAAAATCTTCATGGAGCATAGAGTTTCTTGTTACATATAGATGCAGAGCTGTTATAACTAAAAATTGCCATCTTTATTCTGATCTGACCAGAATATTATGAGATGCTCTACTAGTCAAAAAGTCATGATTAGATTTTAAATATGCTTAGTTTTTAACCTTATCTAATGTTTTTTCTCACAATTAACTACCAGTCATTAGATTATTTATTAAATATTTACTGTTAACAGATAATCATCAAGTTAGCTAAAGGGAATAGGTTTCAAATGATAACCCAGATGGCGATTAAAGAATGAAAGAAATAAAATGCAGAGTTTAAAGCTTAAAAAGTATATTTTTATGTATACCACATATGTGCTGACTTTATATTTGGATTCCCACAGATTGATAGTATGCAGAGCCTGATGCAATGTCCCAGTGTGCTGGTGTGTGTGGGCCGAGAACCCTTCAAGCCTCTACTTCTGGAAAATCTAAGAAAGAACTCAGAGGAGAAGTTGCCTGGGATAGGTGCAAGATCACACTCCAGCATCTTCAGCGAGGGCCATGATGTCAAGAAAAATGGTATTTCCTGGAGATATAAATTAATAATTTTTTTGAAAGAAGACAGTGCTCATTTATTTGAGGAGGATTTCTATTTTCGGTTCCATGTTTCTAACAATAATATAAAAAAAATCAAATCTTCATGTATTAATATGTTTCTTGCTTTGGTTCTTGCTTGATTTATTAATATGATTTACATCAATACATAAACTAACAAATTGTACTGAATAAGTAGATATCAGTAACAAAGGATGAGATAATAAACTGTTTATTTGTTTTAAAATAAATTGCTCATTATGATTTATCATATTGATTTTACAGTGAACTTTGGACTTGAGACCAAGAAAAGTATTATCCATCCAAGGTCAGATTCAAGTAACAAATCTACAAGGTTCTCCCTATCATCAGAAAAATCTTACCCAAATGGATCAGGCATGACACCAAGGCAGTTGGGTTGTGTAACTAATGAAGTCTTAATGAATGATGATGTTGAAAAAAGGGTTTTCATCAACAAAGATGGCAGTCTGTCTGTAGAAATGAAAGTTCGGTTCCGCCTAGTCAATGATGAAACTCTTCAGTGGTCAACTGAAATCAAGAAATTGCCAACATCTACAAATGAATGTAGTTCTCTAGAGGAGGGAGACCCTCATTGTTTTCAAGGGAAAGTTGTATACTCTGAACCAGAGTCCAACACTGAATGTGAGGCTGAGGATGCCTGTTCACCAAAATGTCATCAAATGGACTTTATAGGATCCTACTGTCACAATTGCTGCAACCATAGTCAAGGGTATGACATTTGGAAAAACCCCTTACACAAGGATGATGGAACCAGTGGAACCAGGAGTTCCTCTAATTCTGCGGGATCATCCGACAAAATGATGCACCAAAAGGCATCTGTGGACAGTGTGTATACAGTTTCCAGGTCGAGTGAGGAATATACTGAACATGTTGTAAAGAAGGCATCTTGCTTCCAACAGACTATTGAGGAGGGGGACACAAGGATTGAATATTGCTCAATAAGTCGTTGTTGCAGTCGGAATGAGGTGTCAACCAGCACTACAAAGTGTAATATACCCAGTGACACGTGTGAGAGTAATACTGGGAGAATATATCACCATAATGATAATAGAAAAACAGACTGTACGGAATTGGATCATTTGAGCAAAGTCCCAAAAACAGCAGTACATTTGATTTCTGCTACCAGCAATTCATCCATCCTCCAGTCATTAAAAAATGATGAGGGTGATGATTATGAAGACCTTTCCCCAAGAATTGCAAGAGCATCTCAGTGGTGTTCTGAACAGGATAAACAGTTTACATGTGTACACTGCAATGGCAGTCAATGGTCGCACAATTTACAATCATCCTCCATACCATCTAAAGTCTCAAGCTTCTCTGCTGATGCGGTAAATTCCAAAATGTACAACAGCATGTATGCAGCACCAGAAGTGCCCCAGGGGGGTCATGCAGACACTGATAGTAGGGACAGTGCCAGATCTTCAGTTTCAAAAGTGTCCTCAAGGTCTCAATGCTGCTGCTGCAGTCAATGCAGAGAAGCAATAACAGGCTTGATGGAATCTGATATGAAGAATGGTTTAAAGGAAGAGGTTCTGAATTCAATGTCTGATGACAGCAAAGTGTCTAATAAATCTCAAGCAAGAACAAATTCACCAAGAAGAGTGATATCAGACAGTGGTGCTCCGAAAGCATGCAAGGAGGAAACAAAGAGTAGGAATAAATCTATAACTGCCATGTCAACAAACACATGTTTCGCAGTGATGTCCACAGTATGCCCTTGTTGTGGTGGCTGTGGAAGATTATCAACACTACCAGCAAATATTCATGATATGCCAGTCCAGTTAGCTGAGGAAGGTAGTGAAGTTAAGTCACTTCATGAGAGATCATCTAAGGCACGTGGGTCTGAGAAATCTAACAAATGCACACTTTGTGAACCCAAAAGAGATTCTGCTATTTCAAACATATTTGAGAATACTGAACCTGTTCAAAATAATATAGCTGAGGAAGAGGACAGGCATGACAGCTCCCAAAGTGCATTGTTTGATTTATCAAATAATTCTGCTACTTCAAAACAATCCAATAATTCTAACCAGCATGCATGTGGGAGATCATCTATTTCAGAAAGGATTTCTGAAAATACTGGAGTGGAGGATGTAGAAGGAAGGACCGAAAGTGCCATGTCAATGAAATCAATTATAACTGAAAAGTCAAACCATGACATACCAGATATAGTAACAATATCTGGACTAAATAATCAAATTGCTGAAGAAATTGGGGATTTGTGTATGGCCAAGGAAAATATACCAGAAATAGAGAATGTAATGCAAGCTTCTGATATGGACACTAAAGAAAGAGTCCCTGGTGCAATGTCTACTAAAACACACTCTTCTAAAGATTCTGACAAGTCCCACGAATCAAACAACATTCAAGACACTGCATCTGCCTCACCACCAGTTTCTACAAGCCCTATTACAGACAGTCCTCATGAAAAGATACATTCACAGAGGTCAACAACTGAACTGTCCAAGAGTGCCAAAGTTTCTGTGAAATCAAATGCATGCTCAGAGAGAGATTTAGAGTCAGTGTTGAATCCCAATGATATGACTGCAGGGCAAGACAATAGACAAACAACAGATGATGCAAAGTATAATGCACAGAAATCCTTTCTAGTGACCTCTCCATCACCAAAGTCACCAATTACAATCGGAAATTATAATCAGGCGTTAAGTGTAAAATCTGGTCATTCTAAAGCATCTTCAAAATCAACAAGATCTAACAAACGTCACTACACTTCAAGCAGATGTGTTCAAAGAGTGGCAAATAGTCCCGCAGGAAAATCCAAATCTACAATGTCTCCCACTCCAGCCTCACATGGCTTGCTAGATGACCCATTAAGTTCAACATCAACAGCTTCTGTTTCTCTTGGACTTGGTGCAGAAGAGAGGTCTGAGGACCTCAATGAACGTTCCATGGGCAACATATCACAAATTTTTGATGAACCTAGATGTTTGTCAGAGAAATATTCCCCTGAACCCTGTGCACTAGATCATGCTGTTCACAATTCAGTAATAAGAGAAAAAAAAGAGAGGGTCAAAACAGCTGTGTCTATAAGTTCTACAATTTCAGATAAGTCAAAATTGTCTAATGTTATGCAAGATTCGTGCAAGAATCCTGAAGTTATCTTGGGAACTGAATCTGAATGCATAATATCTGCCAAATCAAAGACAGAAAGCAAGGTAGCAGTCCAGCTATTACAGAATGATGGTGATGATAGAGTGCCATCTGCATTGTCAGTGTCGTCAGAGAAATCACTGCAGAACTCAACAAGTAAAAACGCTGCAACCATAAAAATGTATACACATGGTACTCAAGCAATCAATACAAATACAAATAAGGGTGAGACAAACAAAGCTTTACCCATATCTGGAAATTCTTCAAAATCCAGTCAAAATAAAATATCCACAGGGAAGGCTTACACCCACGGAGCTGCTACATCTAAGGATCAATGTACTGCACAGAGCAAGGAAAGATCCTTCTCAAACCGTGAATTAAAAGAAGCCAGAAAATCTGATTCTAACAATGCTGCTAGTGTTATTTCTTTAAAAACATCCAAATCAGACAAGAAACCTCCATCCAGGAATAAATATGTCACCAAGTCTGAAGTGTCAGAAAACTGCACCACTCCAGATTCTAAAGGTGATAGTGTTTTGCCTCACAGTCCAGATCTATTAAGGGAAAAGGATGCGGATGCAAAACCAGGCAGTAGAGGATCAAGATCAAACACATCTGGCAAAATCTATGTCCTTGAAGAGATGCAACATATTGACAGTAGCTTTAAAATAACCAACTTTAAACAAAGGAAAATTTGCAGCACATCACAGAAAAGAACTGAGGATCATACTAAGGAACCATTGATGCCATCTTGTTTACCTAATGCATCTCCTACAGATGTTGTAAATGACTGGCTTAAAAATATACCAATTGATAGTCCTATGTATGAAATGGAGGAAGAATTCAATGAGCAACATGATGAAGCTCTCCTTCACATACCTGCTGTGAAAGAAGAAGGATATTTTCCAAGTGAAATTGGAGAACAGTCTGAAAAGTCAATGACAATGAAAGAATCTCAAGAGGTATGTGGGTCTGAAGGTGCAGATCCTGTTACAGAAGATAAAAATACCATCGGTGATGCAACACTAGCATGTAATGAGACATTTCAAACAATTGGAGCCAACAGTGATTGCAATCATCTCAGCCCAAAATTAACTAAGAGAGAGGGTTTAACAAATAATTGTCAGTCCTCGATACAGGTCATGAAGGTCCTCTTAAGCCCCAAATTGGACAGATGCAATAGTTTGCCTGAAGTTTCACCCACATATGGCAGAAAATTAAGCACATCAGCCAAAGGACTACTAGACTGCCTTGCTAATTTACAAGTGATTGATCCAGATCCAAAGATATATGACAAATACAGTGAAATTATAAGCACTCTCCAGTCACTATGGATTAACAGGCCCTCTGAAAATGTGCATAAACATGAAATAAAAGTTTCTTCAGCAGAGGATGAGTTTAATCCAAGGTCGTCTTCAGGGGTAGATGTAAGCAGTGGTTCCTTAGGGTCTGGTAAAGGAAGCATCAGTGGTGGGCTTGAAAAATCAGAAGCAACACAAGGTAGAACAACATTAATTGCTGAACAGAAGGCCTTTCCACAGATTCAAGGAGATGCAACTTTTGGGGGTGGATGTGACTCTTTATTTGCTACACCAGAAAACATAAATACTTCACCTGTCTCTTCAGATCCTGTAACTCCAGACATTGCTGAGAGGGTCAGATGCAGTCCCGAACATGAAAAACTAAAGAAGGAAGCACAAAAAGATGAAGGCCTTAAATCCACAGACGATGTCCTTCAAACTAATGAACATATAAAAGATCTTAAGGAAATAGCTTCAACATTCTCCATGAGGACCTCTGAGAATAATGTTAATGTTAAATCAGTGTCTGATAAAGAACTAAATCAACCAGAAAACAACAACTCAAGAACACTAACATCAGATCAGAAAGGTCAGTTAACTAAGAGAATTTCGCAAGACCCAGATCCAGTCTGGGTTTTGAGCTTGTTAAAGAAACTGGAAACACAATTTATGTCTCACTATACAAATGCAATAGCAGAGTTCAAAGTACGGTGGGATTTAGATGACAACGAGACACTTGATATAATGATCAGTGAACTTAAAGAAGAGGTTCATAAACGGATTCAGTCTACTATAAAACGAGAGCTCCAAAAAATCCAAAGTCGAGCTGGTAGAACACCAAGACCACCAATAAGCATTCTTTCTAGAGATTCTACACTCCAAACTGAGCAACGGCGACGACGTCTTAAAGTGATGCAGAATAAACTTATTAACCTTTCAAGAAGTGAAGACATAAACACTGCTTCAGGTACTGAATTCAGTGACCAGCGCAGTGAAGATGACTATTGTCCATGTGACACATGTTTGAAAAAGAAGATGGCATCAAGAGTTGTCCAGTGTACTAAAGCTTTGAGCGTGGCTCCAGTTCTTAAGGATTTTGATCTTAGGCAAATCTTGCAAGCAAAGAAGGATCCCCATGTTGCTATGCCAGTACAGGCCAAACTGGATGAACAAAAAGATCAGATTAAGGGTACTGATAGTAGCCTTCTCCAAGATAAAAATAATTTAGAAGTGGTTAATGAGGAGGTCAAAGTACATATTATAAAAAGCCAGATGGGCGAAGATGATATTCTTATGGAGGAGGAGGCTAAGGATGAAAACAAAACAGAGCATGTGATTCAGGCCTGTGACAATGAAGATAAAGATGTAGGAGTAATAAATAATAGAGGATGGAGGAAACTGAAGGAAGGACCATCTGATGATGAAGATGATGGGCAGCCAGCAGAAGAGAAAACGTTTGATAATAACACTGATGGAGCAGATGATGGCGAAAGTAAACCAGAGAGGGAAAGACATGAAGTGGGAGAGGATTTGGAGTACAAGAGCTCAGGTAAGAAGGACAAGGAAGTAATGAATGGAGAAGATGAAGACTCAAAAGAGGCAATAGAGGGAGATACAACAGCAGATAAAGAGGTAGCAGTGGAAAAAGATCCACCTGATGAAGTAGATGCAGAAAGAAAAGAAACAGAAGGCAGTGAAATTGAAGAGGGAGAAGGGAATCCAGAGGAGGAAAAGGAATCAAATGATGAAAGAGCTGAAGAGGAGGTGTCTGAAGGGGAAACAAATAAAGATAGTGAAACTGAGGATGCTGAAGATGAAAGAGACAAGACTGAAGAGAATGCAGAGATACCAGAAGAAGCTGAGGAAACAGAAAATAGAACAAGAGAGGAAACACAATCAGCCAAAGAAGGCAAGACATCCAGGGAAGAATCAGGAAAAGCTGAGAATAGTAATGCGACAAGTGATAAGCGAACACAAGATGATGTGCCTCAGCTGAAGCTAAGCCTAGAAAAAATGAAATAACTGAAATCATAGAAGGTGAGAAAACAGAGGAAGATTGTACCACAAGAAAGAGTAAAGCTAATATGTCCCTTGAAAATAGTGCAGTTGAAAATCAAAGTGAATCTACTGAGGCAGAAAATGAGGTTGAAAAGGAATCACATGAGAGCAATGATAGGATATATATTCATAAAAAGAAAGATGGTAAATATGTAGCAGGACAGTTGGTCTCTGAGGAGGATGATGGTGACCAGGCAGACATGGATGATTGTGGAACTGATAAAAAAAGAAAAAAACAAAAAAAAAAAAAAATTGGGAAAAAAAAAAACATGGTGCCCCCTCAGTCAAGTCCAATCTGTGGTGACAATTCTGACTGTAAACTTATTAACCAGATAACAAAAACATAAATTGAATCCCAAACAGGATCACTGGAATACTCCAAAGATATGACAGTGAAAGAAAAGCTAAGGGATATTGTGAGTTTTATGGAAAGTTTGAATGATCACGATTCATAGTTATTTATGAAATGTTTGAATAAATTATGAGGACACCAAAGTGTTTCATCTTAGGGAATAAAACAGTAAGGGTCACTAAACAAAGAATGTTCAGAAAAATCCAAGTTAAAGTGGATGAACTGGAGTTTTAATCTATCACCTGACTTTAATTTATGCACTTTATTTTTCGATGATATTTCCGCATTGAGACAACTGATTGAGATATTGGTTTCTGAAATGAAGTCAAAATACCTTAAGATGAAAATAATTGCTAAAATACATATTGTATATCCTTCTATTCAAATACATTTGAATTCCCATACTTACAGCGTGTAGTAAGAAGTTATTATAACTGAAACAGTTTAAAAGATTTTTTAATTAATGATTATAAAAATACAAACAACATCCACACAATTTAAAGCAGACAAAGTATTTATTATACAATGGTGAGATGTGTGTGTGTGTGTGTGTGTGTGTGTGTGTGTGTGTGTGTGTATATATATATATATATATATATATATATATATATATATATATATATATATATATACACATATATATACGCAAATACACACACAAAATACAATGGGTATGAAAAAGTGTTTGCCCCCTTCCTCATTTCCTGTTCCTTTGCATGTTTGTCACACTTAAGTGTTTCGGAACATCAAACCAATTTAAACAATAGTCAAGGACAACACAAGTAAACACAAAATGCAATTTGTAAATGAAGGTGTTTATTATTAAAGGTGAAAAAAATCCAAACCATCATGGCCCTGTGTAAAAAGTGATTGCCCCTAACCTAACTAACTGGTTGGGCCACCCTTAAGCAACTGGCAACGCAAAGCGCGTTTGCGATAACGTGCAATGAAGGCTTTTACAGCATCCTGGAGGAATTTTGGCCCACTCATCTTTGCAGAATTGTCCTAATTCAGTTACATTAGAGGGTTTTCGAGCATGAACGGCGCCTTTTTAAGGTCATACCACAACATCTCAATAGAAGTTCAGGTCAGGACTTTGGCTAGAGCCACTCCAAAGTCTTCATTTTGTTTTTCTTCAGCCATTCGGTGGTGGACTTGCTGGTGTGTTTAGGATCATTGTCCTGCTGCAGAACATAAGTTCGTTTCAGCTTGAGTACACGAACAGATGTTCGGACATTCTCCTTCAGGATCTCTTGGTAGACAGCAGAATTCATAGTTCCTTTTATCACGGCAAGTCTTCCAGGTCCGAAGCAGCAAAACAGCCCCAGACCATCACACTACCACCACCATATTTTACTGTTGGTATAATGTTCTTTTTATGAAATGCAGTGTTCCTTCACGTGCGATATGCTCGACACACCTTCCAAAGAGTTCCACTTTTGTCTCATCGGTCCACAGAATGTTGTCCCAAAAGTCTTGGGGATCATCAAGATGTGTTGTGGAGAAATTGAGCAACGGCTTGATGTTCTTTTTGCTCAGCAGTGGTTTTCTCCTTGGAACTCTGCCATGCAGGCCATTTTTGCCCAGTCTTTTCCTGATGGTGGAGGCATGACGCTGACCTCAACTGAGGCAAGTGAGGCCTGCAGTTCTTTGGACGTTGTTGTGGGGTCTTTTGTGACCTCTTGGATGAGTCGTCGCTGCGCTCTTGGGGTAATTTTTGGGGCCGGCCACTCCTGGGAAGGTTCACCACTGTTCCATGTCTTCGCCATTTGTGGATAATGGCTCTCACTGTGGTTCGCTGGATTCCCAAAGCTTTGGAAATGGCTTTATAACCCTTTCCAAATTGATAGATCTCAATTACTTTCTTAATCAGTGTTCCTGAATTTCTTTGGGTCTCGGCATGATGTGTAGCTTTTAAGGATCTTCTGGTGGACCTTACTGTGTCAAGCAGCTCCGATTTAACTGATGCCTTGATTGTGAACAGGTGTGGCAATAATCAGGCCTGGGTGTGGCTAGAGAAATTGAACTCAGGTGTGGACAACCACAGTTATAGTATGTTTTAACAAGGGGGGCAATCATTTTTTCACACAGGGCCATGATGGTTTGGATTTTTTTCACCTTTAATAATAAACACCTTCATTTACAAATTGCATTTTGTGTTTACTTGTGTTGTCCTTGACTATTGTTTAAATTGGTTTGATGTTCCGAAACACTTAAGTGTGACAAACATGCAAAGGAACAGGAAATGAGGAGGGGCAAACACTTTTTTACACCACTGTATATATATATATATATATATGTATATATATATATATATATATATATATATATATATATATATATATATATATATATATATATATATATATATATAATTATGGTTATTGTTATTGTTATTGTTAATAATAATGTTACACGGTAATAAAAATGATAATTAATGAAGATTAATTATTTAAATAATTATTTATAAAAATTTTTTTTGAAGTTTGAGTACAAAAAGCAATTGGAAAACCATTAATGTGTGTTCTTTAATGATTTGTGTTTTATTTGTGGATAATATATTCTGGTGCTGCTTCGTGGTTGGCTTGGTACTGCATTTTACACCTTTATGGACCTTTAAATGCATGGTACTTAAAGCATTTGATGTAGACTATTGTTACCGTACTGCATGTTTAATAAAATATAAAAACTGAAAACATTTTACCTTTGCTGTACATTACATCAAAGCAAATACTTTATACCACAAGTGATTGTAGACACACAGGTTGCTCGGCTATTTATTATTATTTGTTATTTGAAATTCTTAGTGATGTTTTTTTATATGTGCATCAAGATAGATGTGAGGCATGTGGCTTTTGTTCAGTTCAGCAGCCAAACTTGTACTTGTGTCATGATAATCCCATCCTCTGTATAGTGTGAGAATCTTTAGATGGGAGAAAGGATGGTAACACTTTACAATAATGGTACAAAATAAGCATATATGAATGAGTGAACTAATGCATTCATGATGATCAATTTATACATGATTGGATACTTAGATGTTCAGTTTGAGAGGTTGCATTTAGCATTTGTATGCTGCAAGACATCTGAAAATGATTTCAATAAATAGTTTTTATTGATCATTTACAGTACATTGATTTTGTTAGATTTCCACTCATCACAGGAATCTCGGTTTATATCTCCAGATTTCCGTCATGCTTTCTTTAGCCTATTTTACCATTCTACATTTATTTACTTTACTTCTATTTACTTTTCTTTTCTATTTACTTTTCTCTTCTATTTAGCGTGGTTTTCCTCAGAGGGTTTCAGATATCTGGGGAGCCCATGTGAACACACTGACACCTGCATGCTCACAGAGACGTCCGGTTTATTAATTCAAAACAGAAGTATTTATACATATTGATAAGAAGCCGTGTGTGGACGGTTTCTACTGGTCCAAGTTTCAGACAGATTTAACACACAGCACATAATCATAATACAAAACGAGTCCTGTGTCATGTTGACACGAAAATACATAATAATAATATAATCAAGGATAGCAGTTTATCGGCTTATTCAAAAAGGTAATTAAATGAATACATTCATCATAGGTATTTGATAGCAGTTCATAATATAAGACTGTACATGATATAAGAGAATTTCCTTTCAGATTTGTACACTATAAATGAATGATATGTAAATAAGTTAACTGATTATTTATGTACATGTACTTACATCACGACTTTGCTTGGGAGGCATCATCATCAATTCATGCTGAATATAGATAAGTTACACAATATAAATTTATTAACTACTGATTTATTATAGTAAGTAGTAACTAACAAATGAATTACTGCATCCTGCAACCTGACTTCACTTCTTGGGGAATAACAACAACAACAGCGGCAGCAGCAACAACAACAACAATTATTATTATTATTATTATTACTGTTGTTGTTGTTGTTGTTATAAATGTTTAATCATCATATCAATTAATAGCTGTGATCTGAAAACAGATTAGCACATCATTTAAAATTCATTTTAACCAGATTGTATTGTTGCATTCAGGTCATTAATTTAGCCAGTTTACTGTAGGGTCGGCTGAGTTCAGATCATTTAGCACAATGTAAGTGGTGATGACTGGAATCTGGTCAAATAGCATAACCTTGCAATCACATCAAAAATAGTCAACAAACCTTTAATAAATTATCACAGTTATTATTAACCAAATCCCTAAAGTGCTTTCCTAAATTTACACGTGAGAAAAATGTGGCATTGTGCATAAAACTATATATAAATTACAAAAATACAAAAAGTTCACAAATTACCATGAATTTACCAGGCAGCTTATAATTTGGGCTAACCTACATTGTCACCAAGTAGAACCTTCATAGTGCAAATGACTGTAATTCCAAGTAATACTTCAATTAATGATATTAACTAAAAGAATGAGTAATAGATAATTAATATTTAACAATTATGATTATTAATGGTTGTGTACACATGACTCAGTTGTGTGTTAAGGTATACACTTAATCATTTCCTCATGCACTAAGTATTATCTCATGTATTAATTAATCATCATGAAAGTATTAGTTCATTCATTAATATATGCTTATTTGTGTACCCGTATTGTAAAGTGTTAATGAAAGGATCAAGACTAACTTGCATATTTCAGCCAGGTATATTCACCTGTATAAAGACAAATGTGTACATAAACCTTTTAGTCACAAGGGCCATGTTGCATAAGGTGTATAGCATTATACACTCAGGCTGTCATGAAATAATAGCCATAGACTTTATTCACTGAGTTTATAAATCTGTGGTGTAAGGTTCAGTCTAGATGAAGATTATTTTTGGTTTTTGGTTTGTTTATTTGGCACAGCTACTAGCTGTTTACATGATCAATAAAAAATTATTGGTCTTTGTGTGTGTGTGTGTGTGTGTGTGTGTGTGTGCAGTTATAATTAAAACAGACATCCCTGCCGATGTATTAGTCATCCTCGAAAGTCATCTTTTTCAATGTGAACCCAAAAATATTGATTTACTGATTTAACAAAATATTGATTTAAATGGAAAGTGAAAACAGAAGCACATCTTGCATTTTTGCTTTAAAGATAATGCTGGATGATCAAAAAGACTCTGTATAAACATTAGCATCACAACAGCTAATATAAATGCAGCAGGATTTTGTTTGAATATATTTGAAAGTTTATTTTTTTTACTGTATATATCATGTAGTATATATGTGTATGTCTGTATAAATCATCAGCAAAGTTCTAATCAAGAATCACAGCTGGTTCAGGGATCAGAGTAGTTAACGTTTCCTGAAGTTCCTTGAACGTAGGCCTTTCATTAGGGTTGGAATGCCAGCACAGCAACATGATATCATACAATGTTTCTGGGCAGTCTGCTGGTTGTGGCATCCTGTAACCCCTCTGAATGGCCTGAACACAAGCTACATTGTCAAGGTCTAAATTCAGAAAAGAAAGGTGCACAGGGATAAACACAATAAGCAATACTTAATTAAAAGTCCTCAGTGCATTCTAATTCATTCTTTTCTGTTTACCTGGGTATGGATCATTTCCGTATGTGATCATTTCAGTCAAGAGGATCCCAAAAGACCAGACATCACACTTTTTTGTGTAGTCCTTTCCTGCGAAGATCTCGGGTGCCATCCATTTTACTGGGACTTTAACTATTATTCAGTGAACATTTACATCAATGCTTTCTTCAGTCTTCGAGTTGTAATAATTACATTACTTTTTTTTTTTGTCATACTGCTTACCTGAAGATAATTCTTTCTCTTGGGACAAAGTATACTGAGCTAGTCCAAAATCTGCTATCTTGCAGAACAACATTTCAGTGAGTAGAATGTTATCAGCTCTCAAGTCTCTGTGAACAATGTTCTTGCTCTCCAAGTATGCCATCCCTTCTGTAATCTTAACACATGAGTGAACAATGAAACATTCAACCTTAGATTTATTTTGTTAAAATGGTTTGATGGTGCCAAATGTATGTTTTCTTTGTAAATGTTACATATCTTTAAATTTTCTAAACTAAATTATGATCCGGATTAATCCATATACCTGCACTGCAAAGTCCATAATGAGTGCAAACTCAATATCTCTCAACTCTTTGTGAACTGAAAGACAATGAAATGGATATAAACAATGTATATCTTGAGTTTTATTTAATAATTTTGTTCACTGAAATTAACAGAATTACGACATTATTACACTCACTGATGAGGTATTTCTTCAAGCTTCCATTTCTCATGAGCTCTGTGATAATACAGAAGGGCTCATGAACAGTGCACACAGCATATAGCATGAGCAGGCGCTTATGATGAAGCTCCTTCATGATCTTTATCTCTGTCTGAATATCTGGGCTTATGACTGTGAGAAAGGTGCAAAGTTGCTAACATGACATTTGATAATGAAGTATTTCAGGTGTAAAACAGATATATCACAAACACACACGTTTCAGGATGGAACTGAAAATTGTAATGTGTCTGTGATGATCATTTTATTAAGTTACCTCGAAACTCTTTAATAGCCACGTCCATTACATTGTTCCACACACCGTGCCACACTTCTCCAAATTCCCCACTGCCAAGCTTCTTCACTTTGGTCAGAGAGCTTCG